>WSTZ01000199.1:12299-24320 GCA_019632295.1 Tulasnella sp. 418 | reverse complement strand
CCAAGTCACAGGTGTTGGGTCCCGAGATGTTGCCAAAGCCCAAGAGTTCATCGACAAGTTCATCATTGAACCCGAGGCTCATCAGCGTGCTAGAGCCTATGGATCGTATGAAGAGCTTGTTGCTGCTCAGGTATGTGGCACTATATTGGCCCTTTGATGCAATCCATTGATCTGCTTGGTGATGACTTAAGGACATTGACGCCATCTACATCGGTTTGTTCCTAGTCACTGTAGCTTGATATCGCTTTCTGAGCCACGCACGTATTCAGGTGTCCCTCACACGCATCATTATGATACTACGGTACTCTCATTAAATGCAGGAAAACACGTCCTTATCGAAAAACCTGCTACTACCAATGCACCTGAATTCAAGTCATTAATTGCGCTCGCCAAGGAGAAGAACTTGTTCATCATGGAAGCTATGTGGACAAGATTTTTACCTATTGCGCTGGCATTGAAGAAGGTCATTGATAGTGGAACGTTGGGAGAGTTGAAAGTCTTGTGAGTTTGGTAAGATGTTAATGTTTAGCGAGTAAGATTGACAGTAGATTCCAAATAGACATGCTGACCTCGCTGGAGACTTTGATGTCGACAGTCAGTATACCGCCTTCGTTCTTACTCTAATGAGAGTCTGATCTAGCTCTTTGCTTAGATATTCCGGACACTCACAGAATACTGGATCCCGCTCTAGGTGGAGGAGCTCTCCTCGACCTGTAAGCTCGCTTGCAGACATGCATCATTATAGTTCTAATGCCTGCTATTAGTGGACCCTATCCTCTCATCTGGTCAATCCTCGCTCAATATGAAGACAAACGAAATGAGAAATCTGCTCCCTCAAGGGTTTCTGGCGGCATGGTGAAGACCGAGAAAACTGGCGTGGATAGTAGTACTTGCTTTGTGCTGGACTACCAAAAACTGGGATCGCAGGTGAGATCTGTGAGAAATGAGAAAAATGATGAAGCTAATATGCGGTTCTGGAAAAGGCGATTTTGTCGTGCAGCATTACGATATCATCACCTCAGACTGCACTTTTGCTACGATTCCGAAATGGTAACATTGTAGTCCCCGCTGTGAGTACACCTCACTTCGTACATTTTATTTCTCAGGGCTGAAATATGGTTGGCCGCATGTAGCCAATTTACAGGCCAAATGAGTTCACAGTCCAACACTTCTCCAACCCCGGTTCTGGCCAGGTCGTCAGGGAAGAGACTCATGACTTGTATGGCAAAGACCTTGTTGGTGGTGGATGGCATTTCCAGGCAGATGAGGTTGCCAGATGTATTCGGGATGGAAAACTCGAAAGTGAAACTTGGGGTTGGGATAAGACTTTGCTCCAAATGGAAATCTTCGATGAGGTATGTCGTATTGGAGTTAAAGTATGCCACGTGCTAATGGTTTGTGACTTCAGGTTCGCAAGCAAGGAGGATACGTGTTACCTCCTGGAGTGGAAAAAGTGGTGTAGTAATGTATATGGAAAAGGAATGTAATTTGAAATACAGAAAATGAGTGTTGTGGCTACAGGAAGAAGTCAGGTTTACGAGCGTTAATTCCATATTCTGACAAGGCAGCGCTTAGATCGTCCATCGTCAGCACCGTCTTGGTTTTGTCCTAGAAACGTGAGAGATTTGTTGAGAACGACATGCCTCAGATGTTAGGCAGTAGTTTCAAATGCGCACCTTCAGGGGAGCAGAAGGGGCAGGAGCTCCACTAGCGCCTCCTGCAGCAGTGTTCGCAGCGGACTTGTCGGTCGCGGCAGCACGTCCTCGTGCGGCTGGTTGCGCGTTTGTTCGTATACGTGCATGCTGGTAGGCGTCTGCCGCAATATCCGAAACAAACTTTTGAGCGGCAAGGGACAGGAGTCGCTTCCTAATCGGGCAATGAACGAGCAGCAAGGCTTTGGTCAACTTAGAACTTTCGAAAGTACTCGTAAACTCACAGCCTGACATCATCACACTCAAAGCCGACTCTTTGTAGGTAATAATCCGTCACCTCGTTTGGGATCTAGAGCATAATCGTTTCATAGATTTAAGTTTATTAACACATGATCTTACAGGGTTACTGAAACAAACACTGCATACCAGCGGCTCATAATCGTCCAACATGAGTAAGAACTCCGCAAGGGTTCTATCCTTCCTAGCCTGTTCATCCGCTCTCCTCGTTTGAGCTGTCGCCTGGGAGGGTTGAACAACGGTGGCTGACTGTTGGGAGTCTTGGGGTGCGGAGGAAGAGGCAGCAGCGTTTGCGGAGTAACTTGGACCGCCGCTCATTGTTGCGTCTGCTGTTGGATATGGTGATGCCATGCTATACACAGAAATTATGAGTGGTTGTTTGGAAATCGGCACAGGATAAGTCGGAGAGAAGAAACCACACCGCACGGAGATAGTGGCAGTGCAATGTCCGTTATGTCCGCGAGTGGTCGAATTTAGTTCTCGACCGTCACACAGCAGTCCTTATAACCCCGATATTCCCCTCTTTCATCACTTGCAACGACACGTCGACTTGATTGCTCATTAGAATGCCTCTATGTGGCTTTGGAAAGTCAAGCGGACTAAGTGGAAGGAAACCAGTTAAGTAAAAGTTGTCATTGTTTTGGATTCAAACATCCTGACAGTTTGGTCTCTGTTTTGCCACATTAGATTCCACGGAAGATTGTGGTTTGTGGAGATGGAGCTGTAGGGAAAACCAGTCTTTGCAATGTTTTCACAAGAGGAACGTTCATTCAAGTCTAGTGCGTCTCTGTGTTCCGATGTTTTGATGGGGGCATGTAAACCCAACATTCTTACCCCTTTTGGATCAGTGAACCAACCGTGTTCGAAAACTACGTACAGGATATAGAGATAGATGAACAGACTGTGGAGATGTCTATTTGGGATACTGCAGGTATGTCTCATTCATCATATATGTTTTGACTATGTTTGAGGATCCGAATCGTTGGTGTCACGTCCCTACTTTAGGCCAAGAAGAATTCGATCGACTGCGTTCTCTTAGCTATGCAGAAACACACGTGGTTATGCTTTGCTTTTCGGTACATTCGACTTTACTTCTTCATCGCATCGATAATGCTTATTTTGCGCGCCTAGGTGGATAACCCTACGTCTCTGGAGAATATTGAGGGAAAGTGGGTGGATGAAGTGCTAGAGGTAAGCAAGAACATGTCTCGGTGCAAATAGACCGTGCTAATGTTCCATATTGTCCTCACAGTACTGTCCGGGAGTCAAGGTAAGCGCCATCATTACGCAACGCTGTCTCATAGTCAGGCACTTACACTACACACCACAATATAGCTCGTTCTAGTTGGTACGTTCATCAAAGCAGTGTGCATAGTCATTTTCTCATCCACTCCCCTTCAATAACAGCATGCAAATGTGATATGCGAGAAGACTCTGGCGCGATAGAGCGGCTCTCCAAGGTTGAAAAACATCCAGTTCAGTACGAGGAAGGTTTGGCAGTAGCACGGCGGATAAGGGCATCTCGGTATCTAGGTGAGTGATTAGACCCTGTAGGAGGGGAAGGTTTTAATTGAAGAAACGTGTTAGAATGCTCTGCCAAGCATAACAGAGGCGTGTTTGAAGTCTTCAAAGAGTCTGCCAGGGTATCCATAACAGCCCGGGCACAGGGCGTAGGAACTCCACCAAACTCAGAAGGTGGATGTACGATTATGTAGATGATCATTGTTTTGTCTTTCCACTTCGCTTTCCCTAGTTTCTCATATCGTGATTCCAATCATGACATGTCGCATATGGCACTATGCTATTGTCTCTGCTATTCTATCCCTTCCACACTCGCTTTCTGCACACATCTTCTTTCAAGCACGCACGTTCTATTTTTGTACCGTTAGTTTTCACAGGCTAGGGATTCGTAACCATTAATACTCATACCCTTCCTTCCCCACTTTACAAGGTTGCTCCTGTGACGGAGTGTATTCGTAGCATATTTGAATATCGATCTCTTGATTTTTACACTTCCTCCTCACTCTCCTTCCATCCAATCCACCCAACTGTCCTGAATCCTAATTTATCCTCTGGAATCCTCCATACTTTCCAGATCCTCGGTAAGTCCGAATCCAACCATGCAGTGAGGAACTCTCGCAATACATCCTCTTCTCTTAACTCGACCACGACTAATACCACACTTCCAACCCCTGAACAGCAGTGATTGATGGTTGCCACAAGTGGTGGGACGAGGGAGGTATTGTAGATGCAGTCACAACAAATGATCAAATCATAGAGTGGAGATAGATTATCCTCCTTTAACGTCGGGAAGAGTTTCTGTCTCCAGGAGGGTGTACTTGCTTGTTGGATATCCAACCAATCTAGTTCGGCAACTGTCACACTTTCCTTTGCGATCGTTGAGGGTAGGTTTCTGATAACGTTCTTTCGGATGAGAGGGAGAAGTGGCCCTATATCAGTGACCGTATAATGTTCAACGAGCGGCGATAGGAGTGTCGCTAAGAAACCAACTCCAGCACCTAGTTCAAGGACCCTTGCTGATTTGAGTTTTGGTGGGGAAAGAAGTGGTGTTTGAGGAGGGAAGTGATGTTCCATGAGCAAGTAGCGAGCTAGATGAACGCTGATCGCGTTCATATGCGTATCAGCCAAGAGTTGGTATATGGTGTGGAAAATTAGATCACCTGGCTCGCCATAGAACACTTCCTACATGAAAATCAAGTGAGAAGGAGTTTCGCAAAGGAGCGCTAACTCTTCAATCTCACCTGTGTCACCCTTCCGACTTCTCAAGCTTGAAGGATCTTGCTCAAGCACAATCTCCACTGTCTTGTTTTCACTCCCGATTTGTCTCTTCTTATCTAGCCTGTTATAGTAAGTAGCTCGAGATCGCTTGGGAGACTTTTCTTTGCTTGGAGATGGACTCTTCGGTAAGTCTTGAGAATTGGTGGATGGAGGAGGCACCAGATCAATCGTCACAGTGATTTCGGAAATCTTCGAGTCAACCGAGCCTAATCCGAGAGGTGCATCAGAGATATCACTATTCTTAGTCTTGAGCCTTGTATATAGAAGAAAAATCTTGATAATCAGATCTGGCGATAGTGTTAAGACGTGGTGGATGATTGAGAAGGTCGTACCTCTTCCTCTACATCTCGGATGAGCTCCGAGCCAGCGGGAAGATTAAAAATACCCCCAGGTACGCCGGGAATGCTCATCGCTCCGTCATCGTTTGTGTCGGACTCAGAGCCGGTCATACTAGTAGCTTAGTATGCAACATCGATTCAAAGTCGAGCAAACATGGAAATACAGAGCCCCAGATCACGTGAAAGGAAAGGGGCAAGTTCGCTCTGTTCGCTACACTCTACACTCGACTCAGCACCCCACCTCAACCTTGGGAGAAAGGATAGTAACTCGTTGAAAAGAAGTCTTTAATCTGGCTGCTGTAAAGCGTATATTCAGTTATTTAGGAGCTCGACTGATTCCCGCTCAGAAAATGGCAGCGAGTTTCACTCCTCAACCTCTTACTGCCGATGATGGCCCTCTTGTGTGGATTGATTGTGAGGTGTGTGGTCTTTCTACTCTAATGATCAAATAACTGATCTTCGTTTGAATCTGAAAGATGACTGGATTGGACTACAAAAAGGACCGAATCCTCGAAATTGCCGTTTTGATCACCAATGGCAACCTCGATATCGTAGATCCATCAGGATTTGAACGTGTTATTAAGACTGAGAAGAACATCCTGGATAATATGCATGAATGGTGCATCAATCAACATGGTATTGTACGTTTTTCAGCTTTCTATGTGGCAAAACGACGATTCATCTAGAAGACAAAATTTAGTCGGGACTAACCCAAAAGTGCCTTGATTCTCCGCACACATATGAAGACGCATATGGTTCCGTGGTAGACTATGTAAAGAAATGGATTCCACAGAAAGGAATCGGCGTACTTGCGGGAAATACAATTCATATGGATCGAGCATTTTTGGCGGAGGGTATGCCAGATTTAGTGGATCATTTGCACTATCGGTGAGTGTCTTTGTGCATATATGCAAAGGAGCCGTGACTAAATAGGCCTGAAGTATCGTTGGTGAGATTCTTCATTCTCTCATAGCCTTGAACATTTGACTTAATCATTTAGCACAGATGTGAGCTCCGTAAAGGTATGTTTTCCTTGGCTTGATCACGAATTTCTTGCAGCTGATTATGGATTTACGTACGCTCGCTCCATGCTCTAGGAGCTTTGCAAGCGATGGTACCCAGAGGCTAGTTCCAGACAAAGAGAAGATCGAGCAGAAAGTAACCACCGGTTAGCTTATTCCTCTGTTCAAGATGAACTTGCCCGTCTGACATCTGTGGACTGATGACCTTGACAGTGCATTAGATGATATAAGAGCATCTATTGAAGGTTTGTCTCAAAAGTCAAGCAAACACAAGTCGCCAGATGATTGACTCTACTTCATCAGAGCTACGATTTTATCGGAAAAACATCTTCAAATAATATCGTACCTTTTAATAAAACCATGTGCTTACGGGAAGGCAAGCTATTAGTGCAGTTATTTTGAATCGCACATTTGCGGGTTCTATATGATGAACTGATATCTGACGTGCAAAGCCTCTTCATTCGGAAGAATAGTTAGAGCAATAAATGATTCCATCGGTAGCGGCTTTCTGCAATGTAACCAAATATTTCATCCCTCATCAATAATCCCTGATTCAGATGTACATCTTCCCAGGATGCCAAGGTACACTTTTCAGTCTGACATTTGCCGATATAGTTCGCCCCGCAAGCGAAGAGCATATACGCTCTCACCGCCTTTAGGGTGTAATTTGGCTACCCGTGTCAATATTCTGAAAAGAAAGGTTCAAAGTCAAGTCTCTTTATAGACCATCAACGTCATTTGGCGGAGCCCTAGGCTGGGGTACCTAACAGGTCGTGAAGAGACGTGTGTCATGCAGCCTTCGTCCGCTCCTACAATCCCAAGTATTCAACTCCCATTAATCAGTCAACACCCCAGCCACTCCTATGTTGGCTCTAAAGTACAGTAATTTGTCGACGCTGATATTACGGTGAGGGAATCCCATTTTTTATTACCTGCATACATTTGTACCCAGTAAGCTGGAGAAACCAAGACAGTATAGCACTCACTAAGGACACAATCCCACCATGGGCGAAACAGTTCGTCTCCCACCAGGTCTGTGATAGGACGTAGCCAACGGATGTCAGCGCAAGGGACCAGGGTGCGATCTGGTAGTTCTCGGTTTGATAGGTGAAAGACTTGATGATCCTTGCACAAGTGGTAGTTCGTGCACGCCATAAACATTTGGATGTAGGCCTTCATCTTCGCTTGATCCTTAGGAGACATATGTTGTATGCGTTTGTATTGTTCGCTAATGATTGTCCTGATGGTGAACTCTGGTACTGGTTTCGATCGCTCCCAGAATATTTTACCACCAGGACGTCATTCTTCGCTTTCTTTCGCACTTTTTTTCTCACTTTCTGCCTTGTTTGGAGGGATGATATTATGGCGCGCGACAGAATACAGAAGAAGAGTCAACGTCGTGAATGATAGATAGGGGTAATGTTCTCACGTTTTGTTTCCCAGATCTGTACTTCTACTTCTCCGTGGCTTTTATTAGGAAATAAATGACAGTAACTCATATATGAGGCATTTCATCACGGTCAACTACAAGCCGCTGAAGGTTACCTCTCAAACACCCAGTATTTCACACTCCATCACAATGCATGAGAGCCAGTAGTAGGAGCTTTGATTTAAAAGATGAAACCGGTATAGGAGACCTGGACTAATTGAGCGGGTAGAGGACAGTGGTACAATGAACGAAGGGGGAATCTATCTATTGAATAATCAAACCATCTTTCTTTCTAAGGCTCTGCCACGATCGGACCTGGTAGACACTGTTCTAGTGAACGGTACGCGACCAGTGTTTCTGACGCCAGCGTCTGATCTAGCCGATATTGTTCTGGTGAAAGGGACGCGCCCAGGAGTTTTACCGCCTGCGTCCTGTACAAAACTCGTAACCTGAGCCGTCTTTTCCGATTCCTGTATCCCTCCTTGTTGTGCAGCACCGTTTCCCACTTCCGGAGATAATATATGGTGCCCTAATTCATTTGTTCGGTTCTTGCTAAACTCGACTGGTAGAAGAACTATGATACAAGAGAGTTCAGTGCCCTCGAAAACCGCGATCAAATGATGAGACGTACTGGCTCTGTCAATGGCTACCGGAAGATCACGATGTCTTCCTCGAAGCATCACCAAACATAGGATGAATTTAGAGAGTGGTTTCCAAGCCCCGGAAAATGAGTAATTATCCTAAATGATGAGAATTAATCAGCAAGTGTTGAGCGTATGTGAGAGCTGGTTGACAAACATTGCCCACGCCCAGCGATAAACCAACGGTGGAGTAGGCTGAGACGATTTCGAAAAGCACAGAAAAGATGTTAAACCAGTCCTCATTGTCTTTTGCCATCACTTGACCCCTCTGATTACGGAGATAGCTTCAGCACTGATTATCTGGGCCATTATTTATTTCATCGCACCTCGTTGATAAGAATCAACCACATAGCAAATGCCAGCCACCATATATCGAAGCTAGAGGAATGAAAGATATGGTAAAGGGTCGCCCTACATCAATATTTCACTGTTTCAATCTAACCTTAGCTGTCTCCGGACATGCATTCCAAGGTATTTGGAAAACAATATTTCACCCTTGTTTCCTTTATATTTCTTGACCATTCGCTCATCTGTATCAGGATCAGCTTCGCGATCATCTTCGTCACCGTTGGGCACATCCTCCCAAATTCCAAGGGACCTCTGTTCATAGACATTGGTCGACCGCAAAGACATCGCAATGGGATAAGCTAAGTTGCGTATATGGTTAGAGCCTTATCGGGGCATTATGTGCGATTCAATTTAACTCACCCGAAATGTACCTGGGATCGGCGGACGACAGATAGTTCACTAACTGAACGAACTACCGAAACACGATACTTACATCATGACCATATACAAGAACCTATACTGATAATCAGGGCCCTGTACAACGTTGCGTTGAGGAAATAATGACCTACTTCACGGCGGGAGCTAATGCTCCTAGAGCTACGATGGCAAACCCCTTTAAAACTGATATGAGTCCGTTGAAAAATACACCACATGGAGGAACTTACGCTTGCTCGCACAGAAACGCTTTGAAACAGACCAGCCAGTACTCTCTCTCCAATAGGAATCGCTAATCAGCATGGAGTCAGTTAGAATCTCAAAGAACCAGTAACAGACACATCTGACATTCTACGGAATCAAGTCCGATGTCTAGAAGGAGGAAGGAAAACCATTCGATGCACCTGAGTTTGTTTGCAGTCAGAATTCATAGCATCGTATTGTAACTCTTTTCATCATGCTTACGATAGTACGAGAAACACAACGACCAAGAACCAAGTTTGGTGAGATGGAAATAGATAAAGAAAGCACCTAGAATTGGATCAGACAGCTGCATATCATCGAAAGACCAGCCTGTTGTCCGCACCTGCGTGGATGATCCAAGAGGAATTGCAAGGGTGCTCGGTGTTCCGCCGTCACCATTTTTGATAGGAGCCATCTGTTCAACACACATAGATCAGTATTATTGATAGGTACTGACAATTGCGTGCTTACACTACCAGTCTAAGCAAGATGGGCTTGAAAGCGAAACTTAGCATCCGATATAACTATTGCGTTGTAGTGGTGATACTTACAAATCCCATGTTTCCGGCTACAATCAGCATACCTTGTGTGATAACAATAAGAAATGCTGGACGGAATGGTACCATCCCCTTTCCGAGCAATATGTTGGGATCATTGAACACAGGCAAAGTTAATGCCAACTTACCTGGTCCACAAGGGTTAATCCACCTCCAGTGTAGGCTGACATGCATTGAAAAGCGGCAAACCTAAGACAAGACAACGGTTTAATCTAATGAAAGCCTGACGAATCCCGTGACATACCAAGCCTTGGGGACATAGCGCGGTTGATTGTCGAAGACACTATCATATTTGCTCGTTGAAGATAGATAAACCGTGATAATAGTGAAAGTAACTAATTGTGTACCGATGAAATACTTGAGGAATATCAGAAATTGAATCTTTCTTGTCCTGTGAGGCTTACCAAAGCAAGTATCCAGCTTAGAATCCGCAAGGCTCGGTACTCCACACCGCCGAGTTCTTCAATTTGATCCTCGTTCAAATCATCAATTCGGAATGCCGAGTTTCGCCCCACCCAGAGAACGCCTGAGGTCAAGACGGAATGTATCGGTTAGAAAATGAAAACAGCCCACCGAGATGAGAGCGCCTCACCTTCTTTAATGTAAGAAACACTTTTCTTCCACATAATCTTCGCCCCCTCCTCAATCTCATCAGCCCAGTCCGTCTCAGAAGATGCATCCGATGAGACCGACGGAATAAGCGGAAGAGGCTGTGATTCGGAATTCGTCATAGGGTGGAAGGACACAGCGGATGGACGAGAGATGGCGGGATTCCCTTGGAGTCCAGGTGAACCAACTGATCTTTCCCCGCTCACAGCTCGTCCATTCGGGACTTCGGGTGTGGGAGCAGAGTTCTCGATGTCACCATGCCCTTGAGGATTTCGTTGATGATGATGATGTGAAGGGACATAGGCAACGCCATCAGCAAGGGTCAATTTCGTTTCTAACTTGTGCAATGCATTGGGAGCAACCCTTTTCGCCAACTTTGATGCTAGCGACGTGGGCGAAAAACCGCCGAATCCTTTTTCGAATGGGGCTTCATGGCTGGCGGGCACTGTCAGTGAGTGTGTCAGAGGAACTCCATTGGAGTTTTGTTGAAAAAAGAGCCCAGTTCCTTGCCGTCGAGGTCCTGGGGCAGGAGTCGCATACACTGCTGGAGCCACTTCGCTACCAGCAAATATTGTTCCGTGACCTACCAAATGTGGTCTCAGTAAGTCTCCAGGAAGGTGAAAGGTGGACTCACGTAATGGCGAAGGTCCTGGGACCCGTCTCCTGATGGAGCTTCCGAAAGTTGGAGCGCGTCCAATAGGTGAGGTGGGACCCTCCGTCATCACAGACGGCGATTCTGTACGGTAAAGTGGCTCTCCTAGCACTGAGAAAAATTAAGTCAGGGTTCAAGTGAGGTTCAGCGGAAATACCCACATCCTAATGCTGGGGGCGAGGAGGGGTTGTCCGGGTTCGGCGATTCCGTGACTAAACGAGTCCCATAAGTACACTTGTTCACTAAACATACTAAACAGCTCACGACCTGGAGTATGATCTGCGGGCACCAGTCCATTTTTAGGCTGTGACATATCAATGCCTTTCTCTTGCACTACGTCATCTGTCTCCGACTTGCTCCGTTCGGCACCTGGCAGTGTTCTACCTCGAGGTTCCGGTGCACTTTCAACTTTTACTAGAGGATGCAACTGCTGCATAGTACCTTCTTTGACTACTGGAGGTTGTGACGGAGATGAACCCGCATTGTTCGGTTGAATGCTCGTCACTCGAGGAATACGCTCGGGAAGTTGACTGATTGCATCAACGGTTTTGGATCGAATGGCCTGTGCAGTACTCGCAAAGCGACGGAAATATGTTCCCGATTGTGGGTGCTTGAGAACCTCAGCGATAAAGTAATGCCTGGGCAGTGACATCAATGAGGAATGATCAAATGGTGCAGATATGGCATGACGTACTTTCGAACCACGACCATTACAAAGCTAGTGATGGTATAATTACCTGTAGCCATCAGATAATAGAGAATTGCTTGTTGAAAGCCTGTCAAGCTGTGGGCTCGGAGATTAGCGGTTGATCGGGGACAACCGATTGGCGGGACAGCCAAAGTACTCTTACGTGCTTGCATTTATAGTAGAGAGCCCCGTCACTGTCTGAGCCGACATACAGAGGAAAAGAGAATCAATATAGCTTATATGGAACTGCAATAGTAAGGGTCAATCACGCAAGTAGCCTAGGTGGTGGGAATACACTTTCCTGTCCATTGCACGCAAAAAAGATGCCAGACCAGATAAGAGGGTTCAAGGTGAACCACAACAGGTGGACT
>WSTZ01000197.1:21708-31793 GCA_019632295.1 Tulasnella sp. 418 | reverse complement strand
TTGCGGTGACGCAATTGGAAAGCATGATCCAATTATACATGATAACATCCGGTTTCTCTATCTTACCGATGTTTCTGCAACACTCGCTCTTACTGTTGCGTCATTTCTCCAGCCCTCACATTCCCTCTGCGTTCATTCCAAGTTCTTCCAATGGTCGATGGAGTTTATGGATCCTGATACACGCATACAGCTTCCCTCAGGGAACGTTATAGAGTATGTTGTATCTCAGGTAAGACGTTTGCGGATCGATGCTTATGCAGAGCACCGAAGCCCTAACATCCAAGTCCAAGGTCTCACCTCGGAGACGTCATGGGACTATTATGAATCGGATATCCCGATCACCGATTGGAGACATGTACTCCGATTTGAGTTGATCACCCAAAATCCTCGTCCCTTTCTTCCCCTTCTTTCCATAATACTCCCTACAACAGAGACATTCAAGCGACTTAAGTCTCTTCGCATAAGGGGACGTTCATCTATATCACTTTCAGACGTCGATTTACCTACAAGACTTGGATGCTTCCCTCTTCTCGAGGAGATCTGGCTGGAGAAGTTCTCTTGCCCGGGGTCTATTGCCGAGTTGAAAGAGATCTTCAAGTGTCTTGGCAAGCCGATCGTGGATGAAGTCAGCATGGAGACAGAGGAGAGATGGATATGCCCGAATCTCTCCAAGATCGAACTACACGAAGTAGCCCTGGATGTCCCGGATCTCCTGGAAATGTTGAGAAATCGCGGCATGGTAGATCTCCTCCCGGACACACCGCCGGTTGAAGGTCCGGCTAGTCCCCTGGAGCTGCTTGTTGTAGACCAGTGCTGCACGTTCTCAAATTCGTCTTCATGTGGCGAACTAGTTGTTATATGCAACCAGCAGTTGGCAGGAGTTGATGAAACCTCACGCCTAGTCAGCCACGGCGAATGCGATTGCATATATCTTGAGGGAGCCCATAACGTGATTCAAGTTGCCAAGAAGACTGATTGAGCACAAGGTACTGTCATGCTTCGTGTGCCCTAATCCTTCGAAATGCTCATTTGACTTATTAAGTTTAGATTTTATCGCACACTTGATATCAAGTCGGAGATTTGATCAAATAGGATACCCTACACCTGTCTCTTTACGTTTTATCTTTCATTAGGTAAAGGGGTTTACCGCAGCACGTCCGATTCTCTGATTGTTTTCTTTTCCTTAGTTTCAACGATCATTCGACTTTCGTTTTTGTTCCCCATTGTCCTTAACGGCTAGATTGCATTGATTGCGAGGTTACCACACTCTCCATATGACGCCTATGGCTACTTGCGCAAACAAATGCCAGATCGTTGTTGTGCAGAATTCGTTACCCTCCGCATCCGCAGCGCAGGATGCTTACTAAGCACCGGCTCGTCACCCTAACCACACAATCCAAAAAGGACCAATTGCGACGTAGCCTGTTTCGCTGCCGTTTCGCCTAGACCCACTATAAATTTAACAACATCGGTTGAGTTGTATTTTGATGAAGTATAGTACAGGCCAGCAATTATAATAAATACAATAATCTGCCTTCGCCTGTCGAAACTTTAAGCTGTAATTTAACAGATTGAAACCGGAGCTACCGCAAGGGACATGCTTTTTTCCTCATTATTCTGGAAGCCCTGGGCTTCATTACGAATTTATCAGTGCCTTCGTTAAGCATCCTACATCTTTATTTCTTTGCGTTTGTCACACGGGTCACATGATCACATGCTGTGAATGTAAGTGACTCCCTCACGTTCAGCTTCGCCACCCGCAACATAGATGGATCATTCCAACTATATAACAGACATCTCAAATCAAGCTTTCAAGCTCATTGTAGACTCCTTACAAGAGAACACATCAATCAGTGACTCAAGTAAATCAAAGTAAGCCTTTGTAATCATTCTTGGTTTACCGCCGGAGAATGGCTGAGGCATCACTGCTGATAGTACAGGCGATCTATTAGTCGCTCCAGACAAGGAAGATGGAGAAGTAGAAGTCCTCATCATGATCTTGGAGCTCATAAAAGGCCATATTCTCCAGCGAGTCGCTGAGCTAAAGCAAAAGCGTAACGAGCTAGCGTCACCTATCCATCGCCTCCCGAACGAGCTTCTATCGCTGATATTCGAGCTTGTGGCGCATTCGATTCCCCCTGAAATATTCTGTTCCGTGACGAAACGGACCCTCTGCAGCCGATTTCCATTCGAGTTGGCCGCTGTCTGCGCACGTTGGCGTGGTGTCGTGACCTCGACCCCTCGAGTCTGGTCTTACTTATGCAGTAAGCTGTCTGCAGAAGAGGTTCAACTCTACCTCACTCGGTCCAGAGAGTCTCCTTTGGATATTAAATACCATAGTGGCGGGAGGGAACAATTTGTTAACCAAATTATCCCCTACATCCATCGATTTGGCACATTGCAAGCCTCATCGCAATGTTTCATAGAATTAGCTGAGAAGGAACTGGAGCAAGGTCGCGCTCCCTTATTAGAGAGCGTTTCTATTTGGAGCCCAGACACTCCGAGCAATGGAACTATCAGAGGGGTTAAGCTATTCAAACATGCTTTACACATTCGAAAGCTGGAAATAGCGGACTCTTGCTCACTCTCAATTGAATGGGAGTCAATTTACTCGCTCTCCAAGCTGACCCATCTTACCATCTATGACTTGGGAGAGGAGGAAGAGGGATCACTGATTGGAGCCCAATATCACCGTCTCTTCAAATCACTCCCTTGTCTCGAAAAAGTCAGTATCAACGCACGTCAACGGGCCAAACCTCCCGCGGTTAGCAAAGAAGCAATCGGCAAATACGATCGCATCATGCACGAGAATCTCCAGTCTCTCTCTCTCCGCGATATTTCTGCAACACTCGCCCTTACGGTTGCCTCCTTTCTCTACCCAACATCTTCTCATTTCGTTAATGCCAAGTTCTTCAAATGGGCAATGGAATCAATAGATCCTGATGCACACATACTACTTCCATCAGGGAACTTCATCGAGTATGTCGTTTCCCAAGTACGACGATTGCGGTTTGACGCTCTTCCAGAGCACCAAAACCCTAACGTCAAAGTTCAAGGTCTTACCTCGGATACGTCTTGGGACTACTACAAGTCGGATATCCCGATCACTGATTCTAGACATGTGCTCCACTTGGAATTAGTCACCGAGAATCCTCGTCCCTTTCTTCCTCTTCTTTCCGTAATACTCCCTACAACGGAGACATTCAAGTTCCTTCAATCGCTCCGCTTAACGGGACGCTCGTCTATATCGCTTTCAGATGTGGATTTGCCTACAAGACTTACATGCTTACCTTCTCTCCAGGAGATCTGGCTCGAGAATTTCTCTCTCTCCGAGTCTGTTGCAGAGTTGAAGGATATTTTCCACAGCCTTGGCAGACCAGTCATCGATGGAGTAAACGTGGAGAAAGAAGAACGATGGATATGCCCAAATCTCTCCAAAATCGAACTACACAAACTGGCCTTTGAAGTCCCGGATCTCCTGGAAATGCTGAGAAATCGCGGCATGGTGGAACCTATCCCCGATACACCGCCGGTTGAAGGTCCAGCAAGTACCCTGAAGCTGCTTGTTGTAGACAAGTGTTGCACGTTCTCAGATTCGTCTTTATGCGGCGAACTAGTTGTTATCTGCAACCAGCAGTTGGCTGTAGCTGATGAAAGCTCACGCCTAGTCAGCTACGGCGAGTGCAGCTGCACATATCTTGAGGGAGGTCATACTGCGATTGAAATTACCCAATAGATTCATTGAACAGGAGTTCCTGGTATACCTCATGTACCTAATCCTCTTTCATGTTCTTGCCCGTTCGATAAACGATTAACTTCATCATGCACGTCACAGGAAGTTGGGGTAGCCCCCCGATATCTTCTGTAGTTCGTTTCTTCTTACACCCTAATCTCAGACTCCTTTATTGGCGGTACAAGACGTGGGTAGGTGGCAGACTAAAGGGTAAATTTGAGGTAGAGCCCGGGGTGGCCCTATCCTTATAAAATGTACCACTAGTACTAGAGTAATACATCCCGTACGAAAGGCTGGTTCTATTGATATCCTGAGGCGTATTGGAAGGCTGCTGCCGATCGACTTCTATGGATCCGTTGACTGTGAGAAGAGGTAAGTAATATATTCCTTTTTCTAGAGAAAGTTGGAGCAGTTCCAACTTTCGCCTTATAACGTTCCAGTTGCTTCAGAGTCTCAACAGACAGATATGTAAAGGGTCAATCACTGTGGATAAGACCCCAGAAGTGCAGTTCTGAGCGTTCTTGCCATAATTCATTGCTCAATTCAACTGTCGCGTGTGACTTCAGATGACAGAGGTTCACACTAGTCACCCCTCCATCCAGGATCACATCATAATAAGTATCAGAGATGGTGCGGTGATTGATCCAGTTTTGGAGCTTGATTGAATGTCATCACCTTCTCTGCAGGGGTTTATCGAGAAGCAACTCTGACAAACGAGGACCTCTGAATTGCCTCTAACAGCGCTCTCGAATGCTTTTCGCCGCTTTCAGCTCATAGTTCCTGTTGGACCTTCTTCAGACACTGATCCTGTTCGTATAGCGTTTATATCCGTATCCTTGTTCGATTGCTCCTTGCCTCCACGCAGGTCGAACACGTAGTCATGGCTCAAATTTTTCATGATTCTATGAACGCCTTGATGCTTTCCCTTGTTTCACGTCATGGCTTCCGACTTCCGAAACTACGAATCGTCACACTCGTCACATGATCACGTGTTGTCGGGAACAAAAGGAAGCTCAGGCTGAGTGGTGACTCCTTCACCTTGCAGTTTCCGCACACAAACCACATGGATCCTCTGGAATATTTGACAGTTATCTCTAATCAAGCGGTTCAGCTGATTATGGACTGCTTACAAGAGAGGACTATAATTACCGACCTGAGCAACCCAAGGTAAGAACTTGATGTCAACCTTGCAAACCATCAAATGTGTAGAATAAACAACTAATAGAATATCATTTATAGTGGAGTTGACGTATCTACTACTTGTGAAAGAATCATGGCCGAAGTTGAAGCTCTCATCCGTATCTCAGAGCTCATCCAAAATCGCGTTCTTCAGCGAGTGGCTAACCTGAAGCGGATGCGCAATGCACTAGCTTTGCATATCCATAACCTCCCGAACGAGCTTCTATCTTTTATACTCGAGCTTGTGGCGCACTCCATTCCTTCAGAGATATACTGCTCTAAAACAAAAGCGACCATCTGTGGACGGTTTCCATTCAAATTAATGGCAGTCTGCTCGCGTTGGCGTGAAGTCGCTATCTCAACCCCTCGAGTCTGGTCTTATTTATGCAGCAAGCTGACTCCAAAGGAAGCTCAGCTCTACATTGATAGGTCTGGAGACTCTCCTCTCGACATTAAATATCATAAGGGTCAGAATCAGCGGTTTATTACGCAACTTGTCCCCCACATACACCGGTTTCGCACATTACAGGCTTCCTCGGATAGCTTCATGGAATTGGCTAGGGAGGAACTGGAAAAAGCTCACGCTCCCTTGCTGGAGAGCTTTTCAGTCTCGGGTTCTAGCTCCTCGGCTGGCCATGCTATTCGGGGAGTGAAGTTCTCCATACTTGCTACTTCGCACCTCCGAAAGCTAGAGATAGCAGACTCGTGCTCGCTCTCAATCCATTGGGAGTCAATTTATCCATGCTCACAATTGACCCACCTCACGATTCATGACTTGGGAGAGGAAGAGGGATCTCTGACTGGAACCCAATATTACCGGCTCTTCAAATCTCTCCCTTGTCTTGAAAAAGCAAATATCAATGCACGCCAACGGACCCTCTCTCCTTTGTTTAACAGCAACGCAATCGGAAATTACGATCCAATTGTGCATCGCAATCTCTGGTCTCTCACTTTCAGCAACATTTCAGCATCACTCGCTCTTACAGTTGCCTCCTTTCTCTATCCAACATCTCCTCATTTCGTTCACGCGAAATTCTTCAAATGGTCAATGGAGTCAGTGGACCCAGATACGCGCATACTACTCCCTTCTGGGAACTATATAGAGTATACCGTTTCCCAAGTAAGACGTTTGCGGTTCGACACTCTTTCGGAGCATCAAGGCTCCACAGTCAAAATCCAGGGTCTTACCTCGGAGGAGTCATGGGACTATTATAAGTCTGACATTCCAACCACCGATTCCCGCCATATACTCCACTTTGACCTGATCACCCATGTTTCACGTCCTTTTCTTGCCCTTCTTCCCGCAATACTCCCTACTGCCGTAACGTTTGAGAAGCTCAATTCGCTTCGCCTTACAGGAAGCCAATCGATGCCTCTTTCAGACCTGGATTTATCCCAAAGACTCGAATGCTTACCCTTCCTGGAGGAGATGTGGTTAGAGGACTTTTCGTGCAGGGAGTCTGTTGCGGAGTTGAACAGTATTTTCAAGCTTCTTGGCTCTCCACTTTTTGAGGGAAGGATCTTCAGAAATAAACAGAGATGGATATGCCCAAACCTCAAGAAGATAGAGCTTCACAAAGTAGCCTTTCATGTACCCGATCTTTTGGAAATGCTGAAAAATCGCGGAATGTTGGAACTTCTCCCAGGTGGATAGATCATCGAGGATCCCGCTAGCCCCCTAAGGTTACTTGTTTTAGAAAACTGCTGTACTTCCTCAGATTCCTCTTCATGTGCTGAAGCGGCTGCTATCTGTAACAACCATTCAGCCGCAATCAATGGACACTCAAACTCAGCCAGTTTTGCATCATGCGATTGCATAAACCTAGATGGATCCCATTTCATAATTCAAACTAATAGCTAAGTAGAGTATTAACCCAGGCTCCCATGTAATTATTTTTTTGAGCTATTAATCTTTTGAACACTTCTTTGCTTGCCCATTGAGTAAGGACTAACAATATTATGCATAGCCCACGAATCCGGAGTGACTCCTTCTTATCCCCCTTTACATAAGCAAGACCCGCACCCCTTTCATCGATAATTCACCCATTCTTCCCATAAAGTTCGTAGTGATCAAGTTGGAATCTCGACTCACGTGAGTGAGATTACATAATCAAGTGGAGCTGGCGTTGATGTTTCACCCATCTGTCATTTCGAGACAATTTCGAGCAGGCTGAGCCACCCTATGAAACTACGATTACCTACCTACAAGACATCTTGACCGTCCCCCGTATCAATTCATGATAGAAATTGAAGCTCCTACCTACTCCTGGTACACGCACGACGCCCATACTTCCAAGCTGCCTACCCCCTTTTTCGTACTGGTCTTCCCACATCCAATCCTGCAAGTTCAGCTGCACCAGTCTCACATCCATATCTCATCATAGCTTTCCGGGTATATCGCAGGTTCACGGTTACCACATTTGATCATGAGAGGCATTCATTGACAGGCCGCATCTGAATGCGCAGTATAATTGTTTCAAATCAGCTATTGGTTGATGAAATGCGAGGATCTTCTAAGTTGCTTGGAACTCGGTCATTACAACCAACCGAGCAACTTCAACAGGGTCTTACACTTGCAACCCCATCAAGACAAGCTGCACAAATCATTTGATACGTTAAATTATGTTTGCGTACCTGGATCGCAAAGCAGTAATCGGTGACTTTGTTACGATGTTAGGTGATGTTTCAGCTTCAAACCATATAAGAAACCGGGTCATGAAGGGCTAAAAAGCCCCCCCCCGGTCTCCTCTCTTCTCTACACCAAACTTCATTCATTACTTATTCACTCTTTTATCTCGTATTATAAGATATGGATCAAGGATCGCCGCCGCCGCCACCGACAGGTATGACCGACACAGACATGTTGACAGGTATGCAAATTGTGATTGTGATGCCATCAGGCATTGGGCTAACAGACTCTCTATCTGTGTAGAGCGTGTCAAGCTGGCGGTTCAGGACCTCCATCCTGGAGATTTGCCTCTCGATGTCAGTTTCATACTCGGCATGGGATTTGCCCTAGTCCTTTATGGTAATTAATTGTTCGCTTTTGGAGGAAGTCTGAAATGCTCACTTTTCATATGTCTCAGGAGTCTATATTTCAGTCTTCACCCTTGTTTGGATGACGCGGAAACGATATAGTCAGTATGCATATCACCGATCGCTCATGTTCACCGCTTACCTTGCAACTTTCAGGCATTAGAAATCCCATAGTCGGAGGAGTTACGGCTATTCTATTTTCACTGGTTACTGCTCTGATCAGTGAGTCTCTTCGTACTTTTGCATTTAATTGCCATTCATAACCGATACTGCACCATTAGTCGTGCTCTATATACAATTGTTCAATGCATTCATTATTTACAGAGATACTATGGGGCCTGACGTTTGGTTAGCCAACTTCCCCCATCCATCTCAGCAGCACCTCACCCCGCTTCGAAAGTAAGTCTATATAACGCGATGAATTTTTGATAATGATCTGACTCCAAGGACCCCATTTAGTTGGTTATCCCTTTTCACTGTCAGTTACCCCATTTTTGGTTCCGGACTGTTATCATTGACAGATATATACTTTAGGGTGTAATAGCCCAGTGCCTTATTGTGTGGCGCGTAGTGGTTGTATGGAGGGGGTATAGATGGGCTACTATTCCTCCTGTATTTCTTTTATTTTGCGCCTTCAGTGAGTCGCGTTGGTGGAGGGGTTGTTGTATCTCTGGCTAATTGATTGTCTAGTATTATCACTCTCTGCGGCTATCCTTACGCATATAGCATCCCATCCACCTATCACCAAGGAAATAGTAGACGCCTACAACGCTTTGCAAGTCGCAGCACCCGCCTCCAATTTGATCACCAACGTGGTGTCCACGGCAATGATAGTAGGCAGGTTATGGTGGGTTGTGTTCTTGATTATTCGTTCTTGTGCTAACTAGTAGTTCCTAAGGTGGCTATCCCACAACTCATCCGTAACCTCCTCCACCAAGGAATTATCCAATGTACGTATATCAATCAATTGCCGATCTTTGTGTGTCTCACGATTGTGTTTTAGAGGATCATCGGTGCTATCATTGAGTCCGGTCTAATCTTTACACTTTGCTCTATCGCACGAGTGGTGCTCAATTCCAAGATGCTTGTGAGCTGACTCTATATTAATATGCTCCATTATTCGGTCTGATACTAGTTTCTATAGAAAGCTGCCTTCATGGCAGATGCGATAGGCATTGTCATTGATGGACTTGCACCAACGCTTATTGTCCTTCGCCTCAATATCGCCGCATCCCCAGGAAGTCAACCATCAACTGCTGTTCACGCTACCTTCCCGAAGTCAAGTAACTCGGGTGGCGGGAATGGATCCACCAGTGCAGGGCTCCGATCGAAATTCAGTACCAAGATGGTCTTCGCTCGATCTCAGACTCAGAATTCGACTAGTTTCGATACAGAAACCCGTTGCTCCGGGACAAGAGCTAGTCATTCGATGGATGAAGAGAAGGAGAAAATCAAGGTTTCAAAGATGGTGGAGTACCGTGTAGACGATGACCCCATCTCATTTGCGCCCATCCTGGAATCACAACCTGTAGACAAGAACAATCTGAGATACTGATGAAGGGGTGATCATGTAGCAACATCGAACATCTATTTCTCGAGGTTCATCTCTATAAATCTAATATTCTATAGCCTGCCTTATTCTCCGTGTAATTTATGACGTGGTGCCTCAGCTGGAGCACTGATGTTACTCTTATGTATATCCTCTCTCGTCATTCCTTCGTCATGCCCAGACTTTGCACGTGATTGCATGGAACGCTGGTATAATTGAGTGCCCGCTCATCCGCCGGTCACTTATTCATTTTGCATCTGAACTCGCGATCTGTATTATCATGAGTGCAAGGTTAGACCTGAAAGCATGATCCTGGTTCTATGTGACCATTCCTAACGGTGTGCGATAGCTTCCAGCCTATTAACAATATCCATCAGGCGAGTAGTCTTTACCGTCGAAATCTTCTTTCGGCAGTGGTGTGAACTCGATTATTAGCATCTTGCCGGTTACCATTGCTACGCAGAAGGCATGTACATGAATCAAAATAACACTTCACCAGCTGAATCTCATTCATATGCCATCTCCCTAGATCGTACCCGAATTGTAGAAGCGCATCATTACTGTGCCCATACCAGCGGTGGGTAACCC
>WSTZ01000197.1:0-10917 GCA_019632295.1 Tulasnella sp. 418 | reverse complement strand
AGAGGGAGGTTATTAGGGAGGGTCGACATTCTCCCAAGGAGAAGCCAGATACGTGAACTCGGAGGATATGTCTTTATGGCAGAGAGTATCTGGGGCTTGTGACGTTACTGAAAGAATGGCCTGGAGGTTGTTGTGATGGTATGGTTTCTGAGCGTCTGTCTTGTTCCAACTTTTTTTCTCTCTCCGGTTCGTCCATTAATACGCATCTCGATGGATCATGATCAGATGGCTCGAGATCGTCGGTTCTCCTCTGTCCTTTCATTTTTTGTCCTCAAAGCACTGGTCTAAAGGATTTAGTGTTTTGCCTCTATGATTCCTACTCTCCCACTTTCTACACCTTCGGCGATCTTCAACAACATCGTCCATCTCCTTTAAACTCCAGACACCACCACTTCGCTACCCTAATTTACCAGACATACCTCGACGACACCACACATTATGCCCTCACCAGAAGCCCTTGCTTAGGCGTTCATCAACCCTTTTCTCGGATCACAACCCCTCCACAACTATCATGGGGATAAATGTCAATGTCGCACCGCGAGGAGCGTGCATTAGAGTTTCGTGCTCGAGTTTTTATCCCTCCCGTGGAGGTTTTTGGTTGTAGGATGAGAAGAGCGGATGGGTGGACGTAGCGGGTTTCTTAGGTGAGGGTGTGGAAGAGAGGGAGTTTTGCGTTGGGAGTGATTGGGTGGCTGCTTTGGTTTATGGAAGGGAGTTGGATGTGTTGAAGGGAGAGGGTATGTACAGGGATGATGGAGATTGTGGAGGTTTCGTGGGCGTTGACGATACAGAAAGGCGGATTTGAAAGGGAGAATCTGGCTTGCTTCTTGGGCTTTTTTGGTCGTGCTCTGGCTCTTTGTTGAGCTACGAACTTGGAGAATGGACGGACAACTATGATGCGACGACGGAACTATATTCTTTCCCTTCATCTCCATTCAAAGGGTTGTCTCTTTCCTTTTCGCAAGATCTCGGATACTCTTTTTATTCTCTGGAGGAAATGGCACCGCCAAAGTACTCACTTTTTTACTTTTCAACACTCGAGGTCTATTCAAAAATGTTCGCGTTGAAGTCGAATCCCTCTCAAACGCCGCCCATTATATCTTGCGGTTGCATTCTTCTTTCGCACGGGTTTTTTTTTCGCGATCGAGATATCTCTATCCTCTCACTTTATCGTTTTTTTTATCGGTGGAAGTTCGTCCTGTTCATCTTTTTATGCTCCACCCTCTTCGTTCGGTGGAAGGGAACATTGGCTCAATATGGGAAGAGGAGTTTTGAATGGACTCCGAGGACACCCAACACACTTGGTGAATGCTATATGCATGTCGACCAGAATTTTTCACTACGGTCACTTTCGCAGTGACTTTTTTCATAATACCTAATTTTTTTTTTACCACGTCTTCGAGACTGGAAATCCCACTATTGATTTGGTAAGTCGTTTCTCTATCGGATCCGCTGCGCCATTCGCACAGTCATATGTTTCTTTGTCCCAAGTAGCCCCGGAAGTGTGTCATATTTTCTTAAATGTGAGCACATATATACCCTATCTATCCGTGGGCCGTCGTCTGACGTGTCCTCGATCTTTTAGTCATTTTACTATGTATCTATGCACTCTGTAACAACAACATAGCCCACCTTAAAATGGATATCTTATCATGCTCATCTCCCAATAAGCGTGGCAGTGTGATACCGACCTCTTGCAACGAGTTTATCAAGAGAGGCGAGACCTTATTAAAAAATACTTTCTTTTGTTTCGGATATCGGATGCAAGGACGTCAAAGGCGGTGCGTTTAACGCGTGTTTATCGCGAGATGCACTGGTTTTGCGGTTTGCTTGGTTTGGGCCTTCGCTGCCTCGTGTTTTCTATGTGGCGCCCTTTCAGGTGACGTCTTCGTCTCGTTCATCTTTCCTCCAAACGCCATACTAAAACAGCTATAATCCGCCACTCAGATGCACGATTTTACCCTCGATTAATTCACAAACTTGCGCCTTTAAACGTTTTTTGTGGCTTCGTCATTTGAATGACGCTGATGTGGAGAAGTCGACGCCACGTGACGTTCTTCATTCACGCTGTTTTGGTCCCCCCTTGACCCTGAAGTGCGCGGAACGGGCATGACCTGAGCGGTGAGTTGTTGGTTTACCTTTTGGGAGGGAGAAGGGGGATAAACACGCTCCTACCTCGCCAGAACCATATATAGGGCCGAACAACCAACCACGTATGTTCCTCCCCTTCCCTTACCTGATAGCCATTTTCTCCTCATTTCCCTTTCTTACATTCTCCTTCGTTATTCTTTATCTCTTCCTTTTTGTATTTTTGACCGGGATAAAATGGCCACGTCCCCGACTGAGACATCTTTCCGCAACAGGATTGCGGGATTCAGTCTTCGTAATGCATTCAAACGACACTCTTCACCTGCTCAACCGAAGCAACCTCCACGACAATCTGGTGGATCCAGCAACTACTCTCAAGTATTGAGCGCCAACAGCCCTGCACCACCCACCCGGACGAATTCTAGTAAATTGACGGAGGAGCAACCACCTTCAGCGAGAACCGACACCGGTGAGAATGGAGTTGTTGTTGTGGCCGCCAATGATGGCAATATAGCCGCTGATGGAAGCCCCCTCGACAAAGATATGTTTGAAGGTCGAATTCCGCCTCAATACATTATTCCTCCTCATCCCGAACCAGTGATTACGCCTTCCCGAGGACGTAGCAATTCTGGAAACTCGATTGGGGGGTTGTCAAATAGGACGATCAGGATCAAGCTCAATAGCAAGAAGCCAGATCGGTTATCGGAGGCTCTGGAGGAGGATGATGCCACTCCAAAGCAGGCGATAGCTGTAACGACTACAGTAACGACCGATGCGATCTCATCCTCACCTGCACCGCTTGCAAGTCAGGAGGAATTAGATGCCCCTCTTGAACCACCACGACCGATTCAAGATCAACGAAATTCGATCCCAGCATCGTACTACAGTGACGAACTTCAAGGTAGTGATGCCGATCCGTTTGCTTCATATACTCCTGCACGACGACGCAAACCAACGGTGGAATTCCCTGCCGGTACAGCGGATTCCACAAAACCTCATAATACGACATTTGATCCTCGTTCTTCAACATATAACTTTATCCATTCCACTATAAAATTCAACCCCGTCGACGTTCCTGAACCTACCTTTACGAACTTCCTTGATATGACTTCCTCCCCTAATACCCCTTCCCCTTCTCCCGATACTCCCAAACCCAAACTCGAACATATGAGCTCGATACGGTCGGCAAAGTCTGCTACCTCATCAGACACTCGCAGTGTTACTCAAAGGACTCGTTCGGCTCTCTCAAGACTCTCCATCAGACGGAATAAAGCCAAGAAGCAGCGGCAAGGTACGGACGGAGAAAGTGTAGAGTGGGATCTCTCACCTGTTGGAACCATGAGGTCGCAAATGGAGGCGACTAAGGAGGCAACGAAGAAGTCCGTTCAACATCCCGAACCATTCCCGGAGGAGGAGTACAAGGGATGGCAGACACCTCCGCTTCGAGCGGTCGTGGTGGGGCAGTTGGCTATAGCGCCCCCAGATAGCGACTACGATCAGATCAAACCATTCCCTGCTCCACCGCGCTCGAATCCTTCCCCCACTCCACGCTCTACCGAATCACCCGTCCCTCCGCCACTCCGTCAAAAGATCTCAGCATCTTCATTCAGGTCCCTGGGCAAACATGCTCCTTTGGCAAGTCGTCGTGTCTACAGCCATCAAGTTACGGGATCCGAATCTTCCATTTTCTTCCCAGTTGCTACCGCTGCCATTCCAAACCGATCTGGAAAGCATAATGCACATCAGCCAGCCGCATCATCCCCTGTTTCAGAAACCAGCGTGACGATCCAAACGCCGATACCTGAACCAGCTTCGCCACCACTGTCCGCACAACTGCCAAAGGCTGAACCCGCGATGAAAATGCCAGAACCGGTGGTGGAATCCAAGATTCCACACGTGGATCGCTCTGAAAAGGCGCTATCTGCAATCAGAGAGTCACTGGCAATTGACTCTAATGAGATATCAGAAACCTCTGGTGTTCCGATTAACCCACCACTGGCTCTCCCAACTATGCCGTCAAATATCCAGGGACAAACTGGATCTCAAGCTCTGTTTCATCAAAAGATCGATCAAGTCCGTCCACTACCATCTCTTTCCTCCATCAGGGATTCTGTTATTCGCGATTCTCAGTCCCAGAAGGCATTGAATACGGCGAACGCTGAGCGAGAGGTGATTGCTATCGAGACACCCAAGCCTGCGCCCCGTGCCGTTGAGGGCAAACGAAATTCAGACAGAGACTCGTTCCAGAACGATTCTGATGAATTGAACGATGTTTATCTGTCAGGAGATCAGTCTGATGGACTCACCTCACCACCACAATCAGCACGATCAAGCTGGTGGAAATTCCCAGAGGATTCATCGAATCTGAACAGCTTCAAATTCCCTGCAAAGGAAGGTAGTAAACGGGAGCGGCCTAACCTCACTATCACACCTCCAGATCGTGGATCAGCTCCTTCGCCATCACCATCGAACTTTAGCTCTCTCACTACACCGGGTGCCCTGCTCAGTGCATTGTCAGGACTAGATGACGACATAGACGGTCCTTCCAATGATTCGGGTATGGAAGACCATCCACTCTTCTTCCAGCTTGAATCACCAACTGTAGCGATTCATCCTCGAGCCACGTCATCAAGAGGTCGGGAAGCTCATCGTTCAAGGGCTCGTTCTAGGTCAACTGGTAGTCAACCAGCCACTCATACTCCAGCTTCATCTACACCCAAGCAAGAAGCACGTCATGGTTCTCTCCCTCGATCTGGACTCACGATGATTCGGGATGCACCCCCTTCTCAACCACAGGCTTCAGCGTCGAATGTGCAACCCGTCCTTCATACACCTCCCCAAGTGGCATCAACGGACAAGGATGAATCACCAATCCCGCAACCTAGTGTCAATCTCACCGACGTTCCAGAAGTGCTTCACGCACCAAAGCCCCAGGCACCCAGGAAACCTCTCTCACTCAGTAGCAGGAGCAGCTCGCCGGCCATCAACTCTAAGACTGAATCCCTCGAAAGCAGACCCGGTACACCACACTCAACCAAGTTATCCCTCTCAACACCCTCGACTCCAGACAGGCATCCTTCGGCGGAAATTGGATCTGTTCCTCCTGTACCACCGCTACCAGCACACGTGCAAGCCAAGCCGAAGGGCTCTCCCTTGCAGCGTCCTCGCTCTCGTTCAAGGGGATCGAGAGTTCCTATCCATTCACCAACTCCTCAGAATATGCCTAGCATCTCTTCATTGTCCTCAATTGCACTTGGCCTGTCCCAAAAGCCATCGACGCCGTCTCCTGCACCCGCCCCTACTGTTTCTGCAATCCCGACAGCTCCCGGGCCATCCAGTATTAATGCACCCTTCCCTCCCGCGTCTTCTGCTGTTCCTGCGCCTTCTGTTTCTCCTGCTCCATCTGCTGTTCCTGCGTCATCTCTTCCTCCCGCTCCATCTCCTGCTCCTGTATCATCTCTTCCTCCCGTACCCTCCACTACCCCTGCATCATCTACTCCTCCAGCACTGGTCGCCGTATCTACATCGTCTACTCCGCCTGTCCCGACTCCTGTTCCTGCAGCTACTCCCGCACCATCTACTGTTCCCACAAAGTCAGCCGTCTCTGTCCCTTCAGCCGCCTCTACATCGCCAGCTGGCCCTTCATCTTCCATTGTGCCCGCATCGACCTCCGTTACTGACTTCACGAAGCCAGTGAAGAGTATTAAAGTTACTTCGGTCAACCCCTTCGCCCCAAGCCCAGGACTCGCGCCATTAGCCGGTGAAGTTCGCAACCCCAGGCCAGAGGATGACATGAAGGCAAGGAAAATCCGAAATGCATCTCCTATTCCCTCAAAGCAGTCAGCAGCGAGTGCAGTACCTTCCACAGTTGATCCCTTGACCCGGAGTACAGGATCTATCAAATTGCATGGCGAAGTTCTTAACCCCAGGCCGGAAGATGACATGAGGGCAAGGAGGGCCCGAAGCGGGTCTGCCAGTCTCTCCAAGCAACTATCAACAAGTGCAGCATCATCTAAGGTCGACCTCCACCAAGGTACAGGACCCATGAAATTTGACGGCGAAGTTCTCAACCCCAGGCCGGAAGACGATATGAGGGCAAGGAGAGCCCGAAGTGGATCTACCAGTCTCTCCAAGCAGCCATCCATTAGTGCAGCGTCTTCTACGATCGACCTCCTAAACCAGAGTACAGGATCCATGAAATTGGACGGCGAAGTTCTCAACCCCAGGCCTGAAGATGATATGAGGGCACGGAGAGCCCGAAGTGGATCTACCAGTCTCTCTAAGCAGCCATCAATCAGTGCAGCGTCTTCTACGGTTGACCTCCTAAATCAGAGTACAGGATCCATGAAATTCGACGGCGAAGTTCTTAATCCCAGGCCAGAAGATGATATGAGGGCACGGAGAGCCCGTAGTGGATCTACCAGTCTCTCCAAGCAACCATCAACCAGTGCAGCATCTTCTGTGGTCGACCTCCTAAACCAGAGTCCAGGAGCCGTCGAATTGGATAGTGAACTTGTCGATCCTAGACCAGAAGATGACATGAGAACACGAAGATCCCGCAATAGTTCGTTCTCTTCCACCATCTCCCGGCGTGATTCGGGGCGCAAGAATCCTGGACAAATAGGACTAAATCCTTCCGCTCCAGCATGGCCGATAAGACCGAGTTTGTTGGAAGCAGCAGCAGCTTTCTCTCCTGAGCTTGGGCCTCTCAAGGGCAAGAGGTTGAAGACCGGCTTCAAGGTTCCAAAGATGGCTGCAGACCTAGAGGCTTCCAGTCAATTGTCGGACTCCGGCTCTGTTTCTGGGAAGCCAACCTCCGGCTCCTGGCAAGCCTTGCGGCAGCAGAAACATCAAGAAGACTTGTCTGACAGCTCAAATAACCAAAGTCAGGAACACCTTGTAGTGGAGATGGTATCAGGTATGTTACACTAACCTTCTTACAAGCTGAAGTAGACTGATCAACGTATACTCGCAGAAGGAAATCCAGGTTATGTGTCGCCACATTTCTATACTCGAGCTTTACCTTCTCCAGGTGGGGCATCATCAAGTGGAATGTCAACCTCTTCCTACGATCAGGTTAGTTGTTCCACGATACAAAAGCACTGTCAACTCACAAAGATTTCAAAGGGGAAGCAATCAAGTGACGCACTCAATGTGGCTCGACAGCAATCGACAGTCACCGAGCCGGAGCCAGAAGCAGTTTCAGCCAACGATTCGCCTTTTGTTCTTGTGAGAACAACTTCTCCACCACCTGAATATCGCCCTCCTTCTCCGGAACAGCCCAGCACGTCATCTGCTCCAAACAATGGTACTTCAGACGCTATTGAAGCCGGTCCAGAGAGCTCCGTAAAGATCAGCCTGGCCCCAGTTCATCGCTCGACACCAAATCGCCCTGGGTTGCCAGAAACGGATAGTTCGCCAGTCCGTAAAACTCGCGAGCCGAAACTTATACCTGTATTGGTTGAGCGGGACCTCGATCCACCAACTCCAGTGTTTGTTGCCGTGTCGCGACCGAGGCCTGCCTTCAAAGCTACAGCGTCTAATGATTCTGCTACAAGGCAGACAGTATCATCGAGGTCAGGAACATTTAGTCATGCAAATATTGCCAATCGATCCTTACCCTCTCTTCCATCTTCTCCATCAGGGGCTGATGTTATCGCGGTTCCTCGTCTAAAAAGATCACTCCCTTCCCGCCTTTTTCGTCGATTGCCATCTATATCTAAAGTCCATGCTTCTCTTCAGTTTATGAGGTCCCCTTCAGCTGTTCATTTCCCAATTTCTCAGTCTACAAACTCTTTTACTACTTATTCCTCTGATTCGAGCTTTCCAGCACCCACTCTGTCCGACTTTCCACCGGTCCCCACCTCCATCCCCAAAAGTAATGCAACCTATTCAAGGATGAATGGGAGAAATCGGCTGATTAAACCAAGGCGACATTTTGTTGAGCCCTTGCCTGATATTCCACCTCTTCCAGCCCATCGTTTCCGTTTCTACGTCCCGAATCCGGGTGTTCATCGCCAGCCCTTCCAAGGTGACTTTGTACCCCTGCCTCAAGAAGCTCAAAAAGTCATACAAGATTTCAAGGCATCGTTGGGTCCAATATCTGACACATGGTTCACTAAGGATAGAACTACAGAAGTGATCGACTGGAACGGCACACTTATCTTTGCCCTCCAAAATGCCGCACGCACCGTGTGCAGTAGATTTCAAAAATTCGGATATGTAAGCATAGTTTCACGATTTTTCAATGAATCACGCTGATTGCACTATTTCGTATATTAGGTTGGTGTTTTAGGGTGGTGCGATGAATTTAGTGATCTGGTGAAGTCAATTGAGGATATCGCATACAGAGGCCAGCTGCTCCTTTCCACCAGAGAGTTGGTGCTTGTGACGTGCGAAGATATCCTACAGCTCGATGAGGTGAAAACAGTGAACATAATCGCCTTACAGCTGAGGTTAGTATACTACCCGCGCTTCTTGGAATGGGTTACTGATGATTTTCTCTCCGCAATTTAGTTCCCAAATTCATCGACTCTACCAGGTCTTAGGTAACGAGCCTCAGGAGTGATGCTGGGTACGCTTCGAATCCCCGGATCTCGTCGTAACGTAGTATTATACTTGATCCCTACCTATCTCTTTCCTTGCTTAACATATGATTGCCTCCATTGATGCGGGTTCCACCAAGCGATACACCCTTGCTCTTCAACATTATTTTTGTTATATAGTCTGGTGTACATCGAGTACGTACGAATCCACCCAAAACCTTCGGGAATCGGAATTCGCGCGAAGGATAAGAATTATTGCCTAATTTCAATCACAATATGACCTCCCTCAAGATGTGTGCGATCGCATTCGCCGTAGCTGACTAGGCGCAAGCTTTCATCAGTTACGGCCAACTGCTTGTTGCAGATAGCAACTAGGTCGCCACATGAAGACGAATCTGAGAATGTGCAACATTGGTCCACAACAAGCAGCTTCAGGGGACGAGCCGGACCTTCGACGGAGGGTGTACCCGGGATTGGCTCTACCATGCCGCGATTTCTCAGCATTTCCAGGAGATCCGCGACATGAAAGGCTAGTTCGTGTAGTTCGACTTTGGAGAGATTCGGGCAAATCCACCTTTCTTCTTCGTCCAATCTGACTCCATCGACGATCGACGTGCTAAGACACTTGAAGATATCCTTCAATTCTGCAATAGACTCCGGGCGCGAGAAATTCTCGAGCCAGATCTCCTCAAGGGAAGGTAAGCATGTAAGTCTTGTAGGCAAATCCACGTCTGAAAGTGATATAGACGAGCGTCCCGTTAGGCGAAGAGATTTGAGTAGCTTGAATGTCACCGTTGTAGGGAGCATTACGGAAAGAAGGGGAAGAAAAGAACGTGGATTCTCGGTAACCAATTCAAAGTGGAGTACATGTCTGAAATCACTGATCGGAATATCCGACCTGTAGTAGTCCCAAGTCGTCTCCGACGTAAGACCCTGGATTTTGACATTAGGGTTTTGGCGCTCCGGAAGAGCGTCGAAGCGTAAACGTCGTACTTGAGAAACGACACTCTCTATGAAGTTCCCTTTGGGAAGTTGTATGCTTGTCTCGGGATCTATTGGTTCCATTGACCATTCGAAGAACCTGGTATAAACGAAATAACAAGATGTTGGGTAGAGAAAGGAGGCAACCGTAAGAGCGAGTGTTGCTGAAATATTGCTGAGAGAGAGAGACCAGAGGTTCTTGTGAATGATGCGATCATACTTTCCGATTGCTTCTGTGCTAACTGCGAGAGGTTTGGCCCGTTGACGTGCGTTGATACTGACTTTTTCGAGACAAGGGAGTGATTTGAAGAGACGGTGATATTGGGTTCCAGTCGGTGATCCCTCTTCCTCCTCTCCTAAGTCACAAATGGTAAGATGGGTCAACTTTGAAAGTGGGTACACTGACTCCCATTCGATTGAGATCGAGCAAGAGTGTGCTATTTCCAGCTTTCGAAGGTGTAAAGCATGTTTGAACAGCTTAACTCCTCGGACAGTTCGGTTGCTCGGAGTATTGGTGTTCCAAACAGAAAAGCTCTCCAAAAGGGGAGCATGACCTTCCTCCAGGGCCCTCTCAGCTAATTCTATTAAATCTTGCGATGAGGCTTGCAATGTGCGAAATCGATGGATGTAGAGGAAAACGTGGGAAACAAATCGTTTACTCCAGCTACCATGGAATTTAATATCCAATGGAGACTCTTTGGACCGAGTAAGGTAGAGTTGAACCTCTTCTGAGGCCAGCTTACTGCATAAGTAAGACCAGATTCGAGGCGTCGAGATCACGACTCCACGCCAACGTGCGCAGACAGCGGCCATTTCGAATGGAAATCGGCTGCAGAGGGTACGTTTTGTCATGGAACAGGGTCGCTCAAGGGGAATTGAATGCGCAACAAGCTCGAAAATTAGCGATAGCAGCTCGTTCGGGAGGCGATGGATGTGTGACGCTAGCTCGTTACGCTTTTGCTTTAGCTCTGCGACTCGCTGAACAATATGGCTTTCTATGAGCTTCAAGATCCTGGAGAGGGCGTCGGCTTCTCTCATTTCTTTCTCTGAGGTGACTGGTGCATTGTCATCACTATCAGCAATGGTGCTTCAGCTATTTCCTAACGACCAGATGGTTGTCCAAGACTGATGACGAATGCTTACCTTGCTTTACCCAGGTCATTGATTAACACATTCTCTTGTAAAGAACTCAAAATGAGCTTGAAAGCTTGGTTGGATATGTCTGCTATGTAGTAGGAATGATCCATCTGTGTGGCGGTTGGCGGAGATCCAGATGGAGGAGTCATTCACCACAGTTCACACA
>WSTZ01000196.1:19434-31798 GCA_019632295.1 Tulasnella sp. 418 | reverse complement strand
GATTTATCGTTTCCGGACCGAAGCAGTCAGGCCGGGCGGTACGGGGCCATCTGTGAATAGTTTGGATGAAATTTTGTTGTTGACTGGAGAGCCGGGCCGTGTCCCCACGGGCGGTGATGATGATGCGGAGCAAGATACTCCGGAAGAGGACGATGACAACGAGGTTGTAGACGTGGATGGGACTGGGATTGGATGGGATACGGACGATGAAGGCTGATAAGGAGGAGTTGGTAGGGGTGGTGTTGGGAATGGATACCTAATTTACTCGAGTCAGAAAAACTTTGAACACATTAGAGACGACCACGATACTCACTCAAACAGTCCTTCCTCGGTTTTATACGGTGTTCCCAAGAATGGGGCAGGCATCTCGTCGGATGGTATTGTGGGGGTAATGTTTTCAGATACGCAGCTCATTGGACAATGAGATTGTGCGGGTATTTGGACGGGTGATTGAATAAAATGGAAAGGGGCGAAATGGGTCAAGAGGTTAAGTTGAGAAAAGAGGCATTCTAAATACAATTGATACAAGCGAAAAAGAAGTCAATGACGTAGTGTCGCGATGCCGCCAATGTCGACTGAGGACATCATTCACACGCTAAAAGTCGGCGATAGCGTCGCTTCTTTCCATCCCAGCAGTTTGGCCTTGTGGCTTCGAATCAAAATGGGATGCATTGCCACTCTCAATGCAGTAAATGAACCTTGTAGAATGTGCTCGTATACGAGGAAATGCTTCTGCAGGCTCTTACGTTGCTTTAAGAGGAGGTCAATCACATGGACATGCGATCCCTGTTTCATCTCACCCCGATTACAGAAAAGGAAGTAATACGCATTAACTTCAAAAGCAGCGACGAGGTCTCAATAAGATACAGATTGAGTATATTAGGATCTTGGGTGGCTATCGAGCATGACGATCGTTTCAGGTTTGAGTTAGTAGCTTGGGCGATGCAATCACGGGTATTACCGGATAATGCACCACAATCTGATCGATAAACCACAGCAAAATGCAATTCGTCATACCAATAATGGCCGTTTCCAGTAATCTCACCGTTTGACGCAGCTTCTGCTTCCCTCCGACCCTACGACATTCCTAGAACAAAACATCTTGATCTGTCCGCCATACTACTCCACTCCGGTTCCGATACCTAGACAGCAACATCAAATAATCGTCTCATCCCATACGTATTCCTGCAGATCTAGTCACAGGCTAGAGTGTCTGAAGATGAAGATGATTATGTAATCGCAGAGTGATAACCTCATTATATACTGCGATGCTCCACAATGACCGAATCTGAAGTAATGCGGATTTAAGAATACTATTAGTGAGCTTTTGAAACGTGGTGTCCCGTAATTAATAAGTCCAATGCAGCATGTTACAGCAGACTACGTAACGAGATTTTGTCAAGGAGGAACGCCTCGCGGCAGCGTCGTGCTGAACCTGCACCATTTTCGCAAAGGTAATCCACTTAGTACGCGCAGTTTGTGCAGTAGCACCCATCGTACACTCAAGAGGCCACCTGCGGCCCTCAACTGGACAACAACAAGGAACGTTCATTCTTGGAGTGGGGCAGTGTAGACATGATCCGAATGGCCAACATCATGGGAGCCTACCGTCTTTTCCTCGAGTTAGTGCAGTTTTACAGACTGCAAATTGAGGGATAGCGTAGGAAGTCGTTGCTTCGTCTGAAACGACCGAGCCCGGTGAAATGCTCACATGACTATCCCTGACACCCATTTTAATTGATCTATAGCAGAGAAACTACTGAAAGACAAGGATTATGGTCTGAGAACCTCGGATCTGTCGTATGAGGTGGACTGGTTCTCCCTACTTTATCTAACACAAGCCGGTAGACGTTCGGCTTGTCTTGAAAATATAGTCCTTTGACCGCCGAAGGCATCTTTTAACCTGGTATACAGCAATTTGAAAGTTTGATCCGATAGACTAGTTCAGTACTTTTCAAATCATTATCATTGATAAAGACAGTGTCCATCATGATCTCGCCCCACTATGGGGGTTATCGTCCCCGCTCAGATCGTTCACGTTGCCTTTATATAGCTTTGAGGGTAGGTACATAGGTTGGGATTCCGGCCCTTCAAGACCTCAAAATTTATCCTATCAACTTGGCAATGGGTAAAGCGGGGACAAATCAATGGGGCTTCCTGATCGGACGAAGTCCAGCGACAGAGGTACTAGCGAATCGGAATATCAAACCAATCGTGGGTACCTTCGGTATTAAAGTTCGAAGACTTTCAATTGCCCGGCTTTCCATGTGGGAATGAGAATTACCGCAGGCGGATATGTCAGTTTCCCAATGAAGCGCTCTGCACGTGAGACAATTGCCTGTAGTGAATGATATCCGTTGACCTCCTCTCTTCCCATCCGACCACAACCCATTTTCCTTTAACCTCAGGTTACAATTACCCTCTGAACTCTTTGGAAATTGTTTCCTGACCGGTTGTCATAGGATGTCCTCGTCTCTCTACTATTGCCATTATGAGGTACCTAGGGCGCCACGTTTGGTACCTATTCAACTCGACAGTATAGCGACAACTTCATACGGACACTCTTGGAAGACATCTGAAGGCTCTCATTCATCGAGACACGTCAATGACGAACCACTCCCAAGCACAAGCACTTCTCAACAAGTCCTACGCCCATGTTGTAACGAAGTAGCCGCGGATGTCCATTCCGGAACCCCCAACAAAGGTCGCAACTCGGCGCCAAAAAGGATCAGCTCAGTTTCGCAGGATTCGCCCTCTATGATGTCCGAGGACCTGTATTTATCAGTGTACGATGCTGATCAGAAAAAATGGAGAGGTAAGTGAATTGCAGCAACTGGCTTAATAATTGAAAATTGTTTACGATTTCTGATAATTAAAAGTGACATCCGACGTGTTCCTGGAGCTTTCCCAAACACCACATAGCAATTCATTATGCAACATTTGTCTCTCCGATATTCCAGCGTACACTTATCGACTTCACAGTTTGGATGAAAAGGCATTCTATCATGTCAATTGTTACGAAGCCCGGTTCGATCTCGAGTTCGGTTTCGGTAGACTTTATCCGAGCTTGCAGTGGCTTGATGAAGAAGCCAGGGAGCTCTTTGTTGCATGGAAAAACCAGCGAAGAATGGCGGGCCTAGCAGGAGCTTCAGGTCCGGATGCCGGGCACTCAAGTCCCAATATGCCTTCGCATCAAATTATTGGATTAGACATTGGTGGAGATATCTACTCGAGGACGGGAGAAAAGAGAAATCCATGGACCACCGAACGTGAAACCGGAGAAAATCCTTTCCAGTTATCTACCAAACGCGTGCGACTGGAACAAAGCCGTCGCCTTCGCCACCAACGAAATATGACATGGGATCATGCGGTTCACGCACAAATGAACGTTCAACAGAGAGAGCACTATTCGAGCTTCAACCCCCCAAAACTTCGAAAAATGTCGACACCAGACCCAATGGCATCTATCCTCGAGGCGGAAAACCTACCCACCAGTCTCAGTGAAGCCTTGCAGAGATTGGAGTACATGAGGCAAGGGGTTGCGGAGATGGCGTCATTGAGATAGCATCTTATCATATTTTTGTAGAGTAGCGTGTACTAGACGTCTCTTCTTTGGCGGGCAATTGTAATATTATTCATGCGATCCTGCGCGGAGTTTGTCATACCTATCACGTGATTAAGAATCGTTGATTCGAGTTTGAGCCGAATACTTTGACCCCTAATAATCGTCCAGTCGCCATGGAACACGATGTACTCGAACAAATGGTGCTTTCTGGAGCAATGTTTGGTGACAGAGAGCCACCTAGTCCAACGAGATCTGATCACCGCTCACGCTCACCTTCCCCTGAGCACAACATTTTCGACACAAGTGGCAACAGCGATGAAGAAGAGTATTATGAAGGGACTCATATAACCGCTACCTCACGTCTGAGGGAGGAACAAGCTGCTCGTGATAGAGAAGGAACACACGAATCTATAGGAATGGGACCTGGCAGAACTGGTGTCAAAGGGGTAATTCGTGATCGAAACGAAGCAAAAGAGAGAGAAGCGGAAAAGCTCAAACAAGAACGAACCCAACTCGCGGACCGTATGAAGAAAATGGACCTGAGTGCAAAAACGTATCTTGAAGAAGTCGATGCTGAGGACAAGACGAAGGAACAGCGCGAAGGTGATGCTTGGCAAGGTATCGAAGGGTGGAGGCGGAAGCGCATGATGGAACTCAAAGGTGGGCTTCAGTCATCTGAAAGCAGTGCTGCGGCGGGTGGTCCGCTATACGGGCATCTGAGAGAAGTTGGAATGAATGGTTTTGTGGGGGCAGTTGAGAGTGTTCCCAAACAAGTCTGGGTAATTTTACACATTTACGATTCCGTAAGTCGATTTATTAAGTTATCTTAAATTATGCTAAGCATATGGTGATGGGCGTCTGCTAGTCGCTCTCTCGTTGTGCCGTCCTTGACGCCCAACTGGTGCACCTTGCTCGGCGATATCCCTCTGCCAAGTTTTTACGTGCCAAGGCAAGCGCAATTGGTTTCACTACCAATGGGTCAAACTCGCAAGGATCTGGGAGGACTGGGGGACTGCCTCGGCCTGGAGTGAGTTCCCTATCTAGCAGACGCTACGCTGAACATGACGACCTGGCCGATGATTCCGATGAAGAACAACCGGGTTCCTTCCGGATAGAGCCGGAGCCAGACTATGACGTCCTTCCTACAATGTTGGTGTATCGAGCCGGTGAACTTGAATTCAACTGGCCGAGGGTAGACGTTGACTTGAAAAACTCCGGGGGTGGAGTCGAGGGATTGGAAGCTTTGCTCAGCCGGTAAGTAGTTTCGCGCTAGACTAATAGTTGCTAGCGTCTCCCTACGTTAGCAATCTGCGGAAAATATGTCTGACAGATATGATTCATCTCCTTTTTGGCAAGGCACCGTATCATCCAACCTTATAATGTAGCTTCTCAGCCACATGCCGGCAGCTTATCGGACGAGGAAGAGCTTGAATTCGCGCAGGACGTTGAATGGTAGAGCAATGGGTAAATTGGAAAAAAAAGAGAGTATGCTAGATTTGCGAGTGCCTGCTATTTCATAGCGTGCTTACCGTCGCAGATCAATTGAGGAGCTGCCGCTTCAAAGTTATGATTGTGAGGTCCCTGAACTCATCGCCCCTTTGTACGATCATTCTCATGACTGCCCGAGACGATATGCATCTAGGCAATTATGAAAACAACGCTTCCAAAGCCTCGACTTGCTACTCTGCTGCGCGACCCTGCGGTCTCCGAGTTTGCATGCACCTTCAGGGTAGAGGCGACCGAAGACGTAATGAATCCGGGACGGGCCGGTCGCAAAAGACCGAAGCTGCCTCATGTTCGCTGGGAAAGCAGCTGACAAAATTAGTACGATAGTTTCACGCAGTGTAGAAAGACGAACATGGTGCCTAGCGTTTCCCTCCTTACGAAGCAGGTGGTGGTTGACGTACCGTTCCCATCACCGTAAAGGGATAAGGGTTCTGCAAACAAAGTTTTGTCTATCAACGGTAAGGCCTGGACACAAAGTTGGTTTCACAACGTCCATCATCACGCTAGATTTCACTTGCCTTCGCAAAAACGTGCCAGCATTTCTCATTGGGGTATAATATAGAGAGGTGGGATCAATAATCTTAAGCGATTTTCTTTTCCTCCCCTCACCTGACGCTCCACCGCTTTTCCAAGCTCCAAGTTTATTATATCTAAAAGACTCCGTATTTTCTGCATACCCTCCTCCATTATTTCTTACTCGAAAACTTTACTTAATTGTTACCATACCTGCTGGCGTTAGGTATGACGATGAATCACAAGCAAGAGAGCAGCAAATTGAATTCCGCCCAACCATCTCCTGCCAAGAAACCCTCAGCAATTCAAAATGTGTCAGCACGAACCGCACCAGGAAGTAATGGTTCCTCTGTGCTCGGTGGTTCCAGTTGGAGCAATGTATCACTACCCAAGTCCCTTCAACAGTTGGCCTTCATTCCCACGCCCACTTCACCTCCCCTTCCAAAAGCTTCAACATCGAATGCAAAGACATCAACGAGCTCTCAGACACAGGTCGCCATCCCCACTTCTGCAAAGCCAATCCGTGCTCCTTACCCGTTACCCCGCCAGATCGTGCCAGAACCTCCAATTCCCACACCGCAGCCTCAATCAAAGCCTTCCTCCCGTTCTGGAATGCGATCAAACTCATCAAGAGACAAAAAAAGTAATCGGACTAAACATTCCGGGAGTGGTAGGACGATAGCAGGAATCCGCCGTAATCAAGCTACTCCATATCCGATTATAAGGAATCGCGTCCGGGTGGCCTTGATAGATCAGGAAGCTTCGAGGGACGGCAAAGGCATGCAAAGTGTCGCATCGTCGAGCAAAAGGGGGGCAGATCATTCTGCTCAGCAATCACCCGCAAAAGCGACTATTCCCATACGGAGACCTACACCTGCACCTCCAAGCTCTTCTTCCTCCTCGGCATCTTCATCAGAGAGTTATGTTAGCCTCCGGGAGTCTGTTCATCGTATGGTAGTCTTATTTTGTTCAGAGTGCTTTGGATTGACTGTTCTTTTACATAGATGAAGGTGATCGGCACGACCAACAAGCTGTTGGACCATCATTTCCAACTGATATCCTGAAGAATGGCGGACCTCAAATATTCGATAGAAGACAGGCAACAGCGGCATTTTTCTCCCAATCATACGATATTATCAAAGACCTTGATCCTATCCAAATGACGGTCGCTAGTCCGAGCCAGCAAAACCCAGACCCAGAGAAAAAGGAACCTCTACTGTTACCAGAGGAACTCGATCGAGTTCGCACGTGGTCCGCAGAAGTCGAATCCCATCGAGGCGACTTGACCCCACTGGAGGAAGATGAGATCCTGCCTGATGGAGAAATCCCCGTTCGCTTCGATAATGTCGACTTAACTATCCATGATTCATCAGCTGTCGAGGTCCCACGTGACGTTGGTGCGGAGCATACAGAGCGTCAGTCGATCAAGCTGGTGGGGGAGAGCGATTTGGAGCGCCATCCTTCAGAAGGTGCACGCACAATGTCATGGTTTGCCGACATGGACCGTCGACAGAATCGATGGACATTCACACCCGCGCGACAGCTGCCTTTTTCCTCTCTCCTACGGGAAATGGCTTCACAGCGTTTCCTAGGCGGTTCCAACAAGCATCCCAATCAGGTGGCGAAGTCCAGTCGTCTAACCTCATCCATGTTCTCATCCCGTCTTGCTCCTATCGAACTGTTCTCCCCCAGACCGGAGACTGCATCTAACTATCCTACGCCTGTGAGCGTGCCAGTACAGACCCGTTCACCATTCCTTACGGAGCCTGACAATGGTAGAGCGGATCGTCATGAATCTAAAGATGACGTGTCTCTCATTTCCCCTTCACCATTCTCTCCACTTCCCTCGCCCCTGAAACACGCTAATCAGGCGCTCGCCACACCTAGCCAACTTGAAGGGCCACTTCCGGCGCAATCGCCTTCATTATACTACGAGTCCGAAGTCTCGTTTGCCATGGCTGCTTCGCCTCGACCCTATTCCCCTGTTGTTCCACCAAGGATTCAACAATCGCCTTCTCCTGGTCGTAGGTCATCATCCGACTCTTCCACCGAATTCGATCGAGGTCGTTCCCCAACAAGACGCTCGTGGAAAGGTGCATCATCTAACCGATCCACCTATGTCCGTAACGCGATGGGTATGATGGATCACTCCGGATCCCAGGGACGCCTTACCACCCTTGAATCTACATCATTGGAACGTCCTAGGACATCGTCACGCTCGCCAAACCGAACCAATGCTTCTGTGCTCCCTCGTCCAGACACTGTCCAAACCGTATCCACGACTGAATTGTTTTATAATCCCCAAGTTCGGACACTCCCCGTTCCATCCACAGCTACGAAACCACTTCCCTTCCCAACATCGACAGCTCGATCGTCCTTCATCATTCAATCTCCTATCTCCGAACTGTCCAAGCCAAACCCTTCACAAAAGGATAATGAATCGAGAAACTACCCAGCGAACCCTCTACTTCGCGTCCCTCGGGCTCCACGATCAGTCATCTCTCTCCCTCCTAGTGAGATTGATTCAGTTGTCATACCTTCCATGCCTCCTGTTATGCCTCTTAACACGCCAACAGTCACAGGTGCGTTGACCATACCCCCGCGGACGCCCGCGATTGCTATTCAGTCACCCCTGGGCACGACGAGTGGGTTTTCCAGGGGTGCCGTTGGACCATACCTTGCTCCCATATCTTTACCACCAACAACCCCTCAAGTCAATATGCCAGCAGTGGATCCCAGTAAGGCCTTCATGAAGGTTTTGACAATGGTAAATAGCTTCACTTCGGATGTCTCCGACGATCAGCAAGGGTTGCCGCGGTGGAAAAGCGAACATCCTGCAATAGCCTCGGGCATTTCTGCAGAGTACAAGAACCTCTATGAAGGCGTGAAAAGTACGAGAGTTGATTTTCGACCCTGGATGCGCAGTTGGAAAACCTCTATTTCCGACGAGAGGATGCTTGTGGAAGCTGTTGATACTGAACGTGGTTTGATCAATGACGATGGTACTGAGTCACACATGATGTACATCGAGGATGTATTAGAAATGCTGCATTCGTGAGTAAACTAGGTGCAACGTAACCGCTCTCATGATTAACGTTTTGACTCCTGCAGACCATCCCTTCAAAGTCATAGAGGCGCGAGGGAAGTCGTTGAATCGGAACTCATTTGTAGCGTCATTGCTACTTGGGAGCATGTCGTTATGGCTAGCTTGCAGAGAATTCGGGAGCTTCTAGCTTGTCACTTCGCATCGCTGGTATCCCTTCACTTTCCTCACGAAATGTACCAAGAACTGCACGAATTCGCTCAGTAAGCCCTTTTTAATTCGGGATTAGTCACTTCGAATCTCACAATCGTTCTTAGATGCATTGTGGAAGCGCAAATTCAGGAAACTTTCGAGACCGTTACTAACAAACTTCATGATCTTGTGCAGCTGGAGTGCTCTCATCCTTCAGCCCCTACTTCCTTCGTGCGATCTCATACGACCGCGAATCTCCTTTCACATTATAAGGGCTTACGCCATCAAGCTCAGAAGTCTTTCCATCAAAGGCGAGCTGCTGATCATAATTCAAGCAAGCGACCCTCCTCTCCTCCCGCCGGAGTACAGAGTATTTCTCCGAGTCGACCAGCGTTGTCTGAATCTTCTTCCCGTGCCAATACGCAGCCCTCTTCCCATGATTCTACGCGACAAGCTCGACTTCGTCCTGTGAACACTGCTATTGCGCGTCTACGTCAATTTTCACTTATAGGGAGCGATTCCTTCGAATACGTCAACGACATGAAGCAGGCTCTCACCAGTCTATCCAACCTAGGATTTAAGGACGTTGATCCGGAGAAACTCTACACTCTTTTTAGCGAACATGATCCTACGGATGAAGCCCTGGAAGTGATGGCTAGAGTCGACAGTCATTTTACAGGTGCGTACTTGGTAAAGCCATTCCTTCAAGCGTCATTCTGACATCGTCTTTTAGCTGCAATGTCACGTTTTGTTGACTATGCTTGTCTCGTGATCGAGAACGACTTTGTCCGCCCTCTGAGCAAAAGGACTAACGCGGCGATGCTTTTCCACTTCGATCTGTCAGGAGACGACATAAAAGAGCGGTGTATAAGATGGATCACAGCTTGATGCGTTGGGATTAGCGATGTGGATTATGACATTTGTTACGACCTACCCCACTTATGAAGACATATTATTACGAATCCTCATGTACCTTTATGTACTCGGTATGTCTTTACTAATGTCATGTATGTCAGCTATACATTCGAGTGTAGAGTGATGAAGTCAAAGTGCAAGTTAGATACACGCTAATCGACGGACATCAATGTATCGGGCTGCGGCGCCTGAGCCTCTGGGTCAGCTTGTGATGGTGGCTGAGTTACGCCAACATCAGGATCACTAGCGGCCATTGAGAGTGCCACATCACCTCTGGATGATTGACTTGATTGGGCCTTATCCGTTCCGCCTGCGTGGTTGGGAGGTGGGGAACTGATCTCCTTCACTAATAAGTCTACATTTCCGCCGCTTATTTTATTGAAGTGATGGAGGTGCCCCTGCTGTACAGCAAGGCGCAGGCATCTCCATGTGAGGGATTGGACGTTCTAATACAAAAAAATATCGGATTAAAACCTAGTTCAAGATAGCCTAATTAGAATGCATACCATGTCAAATTCTTGAAGTTTAGGGTCCTCCTCTTGTGGTGCTAGCGCAAATACTTCTTGAGGCTTCAGCGAGACAGGCTGTGCTGACGAGCTTTCGTTATTACTGGGGCCACTGCCTTCAGTAATGGTGCCCGCAGCTTTCTGAGGAATTGCTGGTCGACTCTGCGGTTTCAGCCCTTTCCTCTTTCTCTCCATGTCTTTCCTCATCTCTTGACCTTTGATCTGCTTTTGGAAGGAGATGATATTGCCGAGCTCTTCGGGGTTCTCCAACTCGTCCAGTTCCCTGAATCCATAAGTCCATATTTCATCGAGGTTTTCTGACCCATACAATACTGGCATATCTTGCTCAGCATCATCACTACTTCCGAAAACTTTCTCCCAGGAAGAATTCTCTTGGGCTTGTATGTCGGTGTCCTTGAGGGGCTCCCGAGCAGCCTTTGCGGTCTTATCCAAAGCCGAGCAGACATCATTCTTCCACTTGACCCAGTTTTTGTCTCTTTCCAACAAAACCGACACTGTGTCTGCAAAGGTTTTTCCATTTGGAACTGTGTTCCTCAGTTCGGTCATGGCTCTCGCATGGATGTCCTGAAGCCAAGTGTGCTCTTCATCGGAAACGACCAAGTCCATATGGAGAGAAGCGTTTCGAGCCGACTGCCATGCTCGTTTCTGACTCTCCGTAAAAGTCACCAAGTGTCGGATAAGGATGAGAAGTTGAAGAAGGACTTGACGACGAAACATGGTATCTGCGAGCTTATTAAAAATAAATTTTCGGGCAACTCTGAACAATGCATTCTCTTACCTCGAACTCGAGTAACTCTGGGCTCGTCAAGAATTTAGCGGAAGAATGATGGCGCCCAACTGTATCCTGTTCTATCACACCAGGAACCTTGCTGAAAACGCTGGCATTGACAGTGCTGCGGCTACCCATCATCGCTTGCTCGTTACGGGTTGCTTCGATGAGGGCAGTCAGCACTACCTCAACTCTTGCCCTGAAGTCAGCTAGGGCATCCTTCTGTGCAAAAGTCTGCGGCCGAGCGAAGAAGGTTTGCAAAGACCAGAAATTATTGTAAAATTCGACCTTCTTGATTGTTTCAGCCTGTCGCACGAGCAACTCCCGTTCCGCAGGGTCAGCTGTTTCAACCCCTTCCATGCTTTCATTTAAGGGGACTGTGATGCTAACCGGGGTCCAAGGTGGACCATATTCTCCACGTAGATTAACTCCGCTTCGCTCGCCGAATGGGAATACGATAGACAAAAATATCAAAATGCGACCGCAGAACTGAGTTGTACTGCCGGTCTTTGATATCTTTCGCAACAGATTATTCAAGCTGCGTAATAAGACGGGTCCTTTTCCCCTTTGCGGACTCATCCCCTGATGACAAAATGAGAATAACTCGTGATGAATAGCATAATGTACTTTACCACAACGATGCGATCTGTTCTCAATTCCAGCCACGAAAACAACCTCATACAGGAAGCAACAGTATGTGCATCAATCAACTCCTCAAATATATTGAGGGGAAGCCCGGAGTCCCCAGCACCTTTCACGTACTATTCAGATTATTGTCAAAAATAGGTTCGAAAGAATACTCACCAAGCTCCGTGAATGCGAGCACTATATCTAGCCTGTCCATAAGATCCTGGTAATACGTAGTTTGCGGATTTTCGAGTGCTTCTTGCTCCCCGGTCTGTGAAATCAGGTACGTATAATGTCGGTGCAGCATATGAAACCGCCTCACTAACCATCAGTTGCAAAATGTCTTTCTTCAACACTAGTTCCCATTCCGAATGACGAGTTGCCGAATTCGTGGATTTGATAGTGTCTTGAACAAGTGATATAATATCTAAGGTTGGCACAGGGCGGGAAGAAGGAAGCTTTGCGAGGAGTTTATGGTATGCTGTCGTCAACACATTCAAGGTTGACATTTTGAGGAGTGGTGGGGGGGGTGTAGAAATTCGCGCGGTTCTTTTCTATATTTTGCACTGTTTGTCTCAAGGCACGTGCAATCGAAACTTGTTGCTGTCTGTCTTACGGAAGTGTCTTGCAGAGAATAATAATAATTAACCTGACCAACTGATAACTTTCGAATTTATATTTGATACTGAACTCGATAGACCTAAATA
>WSTZ01000196.1:0-19347 GCA_019632295.1 Tulasnella sp. 418 | reverse complement strand
GCCCTGCTTCTCTGCTTAGAAAGAGTCCAAAGGAGTAATAGCTCAAAGGCATGATTTCTTGGAAGTTCTTAAGAAACAATGCATGTTATACATAACGCATTACAGACCATCAACCTACTGGTCACTGCTCCAGCATTCAGACATACGGAGAGGAAGGGCAGCGGTAGAGATGACCGCAATGCTATTATAGATGTCCCTAGCTGCTCTCGAGCGTGTTAGGTGCATGCTACTGCTGTGGTATTATGAAGGTCCGATGATCAACGGAACAAGTACTCAAATTGACAACCCTATGAGACGAGGAGAAACAAAGGTATGCAATCACCTGCAGGTATGGCGAGAATCACCTAAGAGAGAAATCGAGCCTTGTTAGTATCTGAGATGACAACGGATGAAACGGCCTAGTCAGAGAACCATGTATCGACTAATGCCGCATCCCAACCGAAAGGTTGAGGGGCTTCAGACGGCACTTCCTAATGTTTTTTTGGTTGATTCTCATCCCGAGAGATGATATAATAAAGTATGGATGCGAAGTGACTTACCAGTCCTTGCCTTTTGGAAACTTGGTCATTACTGTAAAAAACATCATTCATGCAATTTTCATGTTTGTCCAGTTCGACGTGGGAGAGCTCTTGTTCTTGGGAGTTTCTGTCTACCATCTAATTTCGACATCCAGCATAATCACTAATCCTATACCATGCATACATCCTTACGAAGATGTGCACAGATGCTGAATAGTGGTGCAGTCTCGTCTCAGGTGAAAGAGGCAGGCGCAACTCTTCTTCCTCCAATCCCGTGCGTTCCGTTTTAACCCTTGATTGGAAATTTGAGTACTAGCTATTTAGCCTATTTTTTCAGGCTGTATCGACAACTGTTACGGACTCATCGTACTCTTCCGCCTGAAATGCGCTCTCTTGGCGATGACTATGTTAAATCAGGTGGGTGTTCTTTCCATTCAAGAGAATAGCGTCCTAACAATTGCAATGCAGAGTTTCGTCGGCACCAGAAGATCACGAATCCTGTGCACGTCATGGGATTTCTCTCTCAGTGGAAGATGTATCTTGATGAGTTACGTGCGCAAAGCGGGACTACATTTAAAGGTCGTCCACTGGATCCAACTGTATTCGAAAAGGTCAGACTTTTCGAACGGATTTGGGATCAACTTGCTTACATAATCCCAGATATCTGACGAACAAATAGGGCAACTATATGAGCTCATGCATGCCGCCAAGGGTATATGGAAGCAACCCGTAGAGTTAGAACACTCCACGCAAGAACCACAAACTAGTCGTAACGACGATGGTGGTGGGCACTCCAAACCGTGATCATCGCTCGACGACTGGGGCCTCTGTGCTTCTATCATCAAAGGTTGGAAGTCTTTGGTCGCCATCGTACAAATGCTTCGGACAGTTTGTCACGATAAATGATAGAGTCGTTCCGTACGTCATGTCCTGACGTCGTCAAAATATGAACTTTTGCCTGACTATACTCGCGTGAAAGTCTCTTCTACGGTGGACTGTTCCTGTATAGAAAACAAGATTGCAGTTCGGAAATACATCATTTAATCCTGGTTGCTGGATATCCCATACACACCTTCACACTTGAACTCACTCTATATCGATTACTCGTCTCCTCTGTTGGGCGTTTCTCTGACGCTCTGATGGTGAACGACAATTGTTTGCCTTATCTATCAGGTCAAGCTCACAGAATCTTCTCACAGGTGCTTCGAAACACTCTCCGAAGATTCTGCAAGTTGCGAGTCGGCTTGTTCAGCTATTTCGGTTCTGAATTGATGGAAGGGCAGACTGTCAGCCTAAGGAACTAGCAGTATTGCTAAGTTCTTCCGCATATCTTCTGCTTGACTGGGTTATGCCATTTGATCATCACGACATCAGTTTTCGTGACAATTGTAACATAGGAAAAAGCCGAGCTCCAAGTCACGGGACAAAACCACTCGATCCTGAAAGAAGCATGGTCATGTGGGGGAGGCGCACGCGTAGGGTCTGGCTTCGCACTCTGTGGGGTAGAAATACCCCTTTCCCCGCTATCTCTGCAAATCAGAGCCTCGTTCATTCACTCCTTTCACTACCAAGCTCACAATGCCTATCCGCTTCGTCGCAAACAACCCAGCTCTCGCTCCACTCTTTGTAGCCGTCGGTGCTGGTATTGTAGGCAGCGCGTGGTTTGGTTATCATGTTTTGAGCACCGAGTAAGTTTGAACGATGACTGATCTCTCAGGCTGTTCATTGATGCTCACTTTGTTACAGCTCAGCCGTCGCTGTCAAACGAAACAACCTTCAGCAATGGAACTTGGTCCCTCAGGATAAGAATACAAAGGTTAGTTTCGAGACTGTTCTGCTTATAGATCTGTTCGTTGACTGTTCGTTGTTCTGTTGTAGTTGTATTCCCCTAATCACTCGTTTTGGGCTTCACGCTCCGGATTGCCAGATCCCAGAGCCACTTTCCTTGCCGGTGAGAGCAATGCATCGGATGCTGCCTCCAAGGCTAAGATGAAGGTGAAGGAAATCAAAGAAAGACACTAAGTATTCTGCGGGTCAGCATGTAGATGCCGTTTAAACGACAACGTCGGCGGTTGTACTATATTGTTTTGCTATATCAATCTTTTGTCGAACGTGCAATTTTACTTGGTGTGCGCCCGTCTATCATGGGTTACGATGATGTGTCTCATTGATTGATAGCACTGATCGGGGAAACCGACTAGAGAGAAGGAGAATTGAAGTTCTGAGTAGCAATGATCCACGTGAAGGTCTCAAGAATATAAGGCTTCGTGACACATTCGCTTCTGCCAGCAATACTGAGACGACAACACTGGTGAAAACACGTTCATCCACGTTAGGGCCGAAACTGCGGCAACATCCTGACATCTTGGTACACCGTATAGAAGCAAGTTTGCGGCGTTGAATCATCACAGATGGCCATGGTTGTCTCATCGCGGTCATTCATCCACCTTGCCGAGGGTACTTCCTTGAGCTCCCTGAGCACCTGGAGTTCCTGGCATGTATGTATCATTTAGAAGATCTTGCATCGCCAACTCGAGAGAATCAACTCTTGTAGACATTTGGTTCACTGTTAAGGAGAGAACCCTCAGCCAAGTGAAAGGAATACAGGTAGGGCGAGGTCTTACTTTTATCAAGAACCTGAGACGACATGTCATCAAACCTAGTTTCTAGGTTCGAAAGAATTGTTTCAACCTTGGATGATCGCTATCAGCTACATGAAAGCTGTTCGGTGTAATCAAAGGATACCGTACAAAAGCTGTGAGCTCATGAGGACTGGATATGTCAGTTGAGGCAATAGAGGAGGGTGCTGTTTTTGAGGAGGAAGTCTTTGTATCACTTGGAGAAGAGGAAGAGGAAGCTTTGCCGTTTGTTGCTGGGACTTTGAGTGGTTTTGCTGACATTTTGGACGAAAAAGACACGGCGTTATGCGGAACAAGAGTTTTCCGAAGAAACAAGGGTCCATTTGAACGCCAACTAACGTGCACGACAGTTTTACCAGATGAAGCGACATGCGTCAGTCATCGTTCCAAGACTGTCGCGATCCATTCGCACTCAGTTCAATACGAGCTATGAACCACATGAACGAGCTCCTGGTATAGTCGACGGTTGGGGTTTGGGACTCACTACACCACGCCAGGTGAGAATTTGGGGATAATCGCATTCTCGCTTCAACTCAAGGCCAATATGTCCTCAGCTTGTCCAATACTTGGATTCTTTTGTCGTTGGGCAAGAGCGGGCCAAGAAGATCCTCAGCGTCGCGTACGTTTCATTTCACAGGAGTTTCTCCCAATTACGAACTAATGAATCGGTGTCATAGCGTCTTCAATCATTACAACCGAGTGCGTGCCAACTTGCAAACATTAGAGGACTCGGCTGCCGCTGCAGAATGGCGAGATGCAGATACATTGACCGAACTAAGGGTAGATGGACAGGGTGCGTTGACCTCTTCGCCTCACGTTAATTACTGAGACCATCATTATCCCGTATAGGACCTTCCCGTGCAACTTTTCAACCGCATCCTCAACGTCGGCTGGCTCTACCTCACCTTCAGCCTCGACAGCCTGTGCCCCTTTTTGAGAAAAGCAACGTTCTCATCATCGGTCCCACTGGTTCGGGAAAGACACTCCTGTCAAAGACCCTCGCACGTATACTCGATGTTCCCTTTGCAACTTCAGATGCTACATGTTAGTAATGATGTCTGATCTTTCGAGCCTCCATTGACGGAAGTTCAGCTCTTACACAGGCTGGATACGTTGGCGAAGATGTTGAATCTGTCATTCAGCGATTGCTTCATGCAGCAAATTGGGACCCACGACGTGCTTCCATGGGAATAGTTCACATTGATGAAGCGGACAAACTCGCTCGTAGAAGTGGCTCTTCTTCGGATGCTGGACGTGACGTTGGTGGAGAAGGCGTCCAGCAAGCTCTTTTAAGGATGCTTGAGGGCACAATAGTCAACGTCAAAGGAGGAGGACTTGACACTAATGCCCATCCACCGAGTGGCTCGACATCTCATCCATTTTCTGGGTCGCCTGATGAATCGACAAGCCCTCAATCATCTTCACCTTCTGGCAGTAAACGAAAGTCTTCGTCTCCTTCCTCCTCGGCACCTCCGAAAACCGAAACATACCAAGTGGACACAAGTGACGTCCTGTTCATTCTCTCGGGTGCATTTGTTGGGCTGGATAAAATTGTAAAGAACAGGATATCTAAGGGTGTAAGTCATGAAATCGTCTTCCCTCACTTCTACTGATGTGCTCTCTCAAAGTCCATTGGATTCGGGGCTACCCTCGCCAGTAAAGGTGATAACATCTCGTTAAACAACAAGTCGGGGACCTCTCCAACGGGTGTCAACTTTATGCCATTCTTTACACCTAATGAGAAAGGCAAAAATGTGGATACTCTCGATTTGGCGGAACCGACGGATCTCATAAAATTTGGGTAAGCATGATTCACGTCCCACGCTGAATGTCACTCATACGTAAACTATACCCCTGCAGTTTTATCCCAGAGTAAGTCGCATCCATGACGCTTGCCTTGCGTGTTGCTGATGTCCTGAATTATTCATTAGGTTTACCTCACGCCTTCCCACAACCGCAGTACTGCATCCCTTGAGTACATCTGACCTTCTCAGGGTCCTGACGGAAGTACGAGGAGCACTGGTCAAGCAATACGAAGCCCTCTTCTCATATGCTGGAATCGAAATCCGGTTCACAACTCCGGCCTTACGAGAGATATGCGAGATCGCCAAGAAGCGAGGCGGTGGTGCCAGAGGCCTGAGAGGAATCATGGTATGTTTGCCAACCAAGTCACGCCATGAAACGCGATGTTCATTCATGTTTCAGGAAAACCTGCTTTTGGAGCCGATGTATGAATGTCCAGGATCCGTAAGTTGAATTATTTCGACCACGTTCCTTCTCGCACTCAGCCATTCTTTCCAGAGCATCCGCTATGTGCTCATAGATCAGTCAGTCGTTCGAGGTGAAAATCCGGCACACTACTGGACTCGAGGCGAGAGTGCAGCCTTTTATTCCATGATTGCAGCTGAAGAAGCCAGAGATGCTCAAGAACGAAGCGAGGCCGAACAAGAAGCGGCGCTGAGTAATGAAGATAATGAACAAGATAGTGAAACCACCACTCTGGAGGAAGAAGGAGGGAAGAGGAGTGCAGGGGCAGGATGATGTGATAGTTTCAATCGCATGCGCTTCAATTGCATTTCGTCACCTTGTTTGTCGCAGCATGTAATCGCTTATTTCACGCGCAAGTTAATTTGTCACGTGATAATTGCCACCCTTTTTAAGTTTTGATGTCGGCTCATTTTTGATCCGAGACCGCCCACATTGGGATAAATATCAGCACTCCTTAGAGGTCGTCTCTGGAATAACCTGTGCTTACTGTAGGATATGGCTAGCAATATCGTCCCGTTCAGCATCCATGTCCCGGATGAAGTGTTGGAGGATCTCGGGAAACGTTTGGACAACACTCGCTATCCTCAGGAGCTGCACCTTCATGAAGGTGAAAGGTGGTCATATGGAACTCCAAAGAGTACAGGTAGGATTATTTGCACACCTTGAATACCTCGAATTACTGAGATTCATGTTCTTTGACAGTGGCCGAGCTGGTAGATTATTGGAGAACGGAATTCAACTGGAGGAAGATTGAATCAGAGTTGAATACCAAACTACCTCAGTACATGGCCACAATAGACACCGAAGATCCAGAGCAGGGTATTCTTGATGTCCATTTTGCTCACAAACGGTCGTCCCGTCCTGGGGCGATCCCTTTAATTGTCATCCACGGATGGCCCGGAAATTTTGCCGAGGTGCGCGCCTTTGTCTATGGCAGGATGCTCTCACTGACCTAGGTCGCTTCATACTTAGGTCCTCAAGGTTATAGATGGACTCACAGAGCCGGAAGATCCAAAGCACCCGGCATATCATGTCGTTTCTCCATCGTAGGGACCTTTGTGAACGTTTATCACAATGCAGTGAATCACTAATGGATCGTTCATAGTATCCCTGGCTTTGGGTTTAGCAGTCCAGCGCGAGCACCTGGCATGGGAATACGCATGATCGCTAAGATCTTTGACAAACTCATGAAGGCTCTTGGTTACGACCATTACATGGCACAGGGTGGAGACTGGTGAGAAATACGAGAATCATCTCTAACCATAAGCTTAAATCTTATCCGTAAGGGGAGCGTTGATTGTTCGAGGTTTGGCAATATGGCATCCATCGTCTTGCATCGCAATCCATAGCACAATGTTCTTTGCACATCCCAAGCTCCTGATCCGTCATCCGCTTTTGTTGTTAAAGACAATATGGAGTGCATTAGGACTTCCCGGTGGATATTCCAAAGGTGAGATGGATGGGCTGAAGAGTATGAAGGCGTATGTAGAGGGCAACGAAGAAACTGGGTACAGCAAGATTCAGGGAACGAAGCCCCAGGTGTGTCCACTTCTGCTAATTTTCGTCAGCATATAACATAGAGACATATAATGCCATTATAGACGCTTGGTTTCGCGATGACAGGTAGGTACCTTCCCTTCGTTTCTGACATTCCGATCTTGAACTATCCCAAATTTAGACAGCCCAGCGGGACTACTAGCATGGCTTCGTGAAAAATATGAGTCATGGACAGACGAATACCATTGGACTCATGACGAGCTCCTAATGTGGGTCATGTTCTATTGGATTCCTGGACCAACGCCCTCCTTCAGGTAGGCCACATCAATTTTTGTTCCCCGATGTCTAGTAATCATAATATTTGGCTAGAATCTATAAAGAGGCCGTCCACGTAAGAAACCTGCACGACATGGATGAAATCATCAGCCAGTGGTCGCCTTCTTTCTTAGGCGTGTCAGTTTTCCAAAAGGAGTCACTGCAGGTCCCTAATGAGTGCGTATGGAATTATGCTCTATATGTGCCTCCGGATTGCGCTTACGATATTGAATAAAAAGCTATGGGAGCATGGTACAGCCACTGCGCTTTGTTAAAAGACGTGAACGTGGTGGCCATTTTGTGGCCTGGGAAAAGTGAGCATGAACAACGATGCAGAGAGACTAGTATACTAAGATCCTTCCCAGTCCCCGGCTTTTCTTAGATGACGTCCGGGCATTTACTGCCGAGATCATTTCAGAAGACGCGTTTTCCCGCGTTTTGCACACCTAATACGATACTCGTGATTAGTGTCCCTTTCAAAAGACTCCCGTCCTCTCAAGACAGCACCTTTCTGATGCTAATGCACTGTCTGTAATAAACGAGAGATCCCATCCTTAATAGGCCACTGATGTCGCTCCGATTGCCGTTCTTACAGGATAAGAGAGACTGGTATCAATTATCCATCTCAATCTAGGCCTGTTCGATACAAACGTAGAGCTTGCAGAATGGCGTCTTGAGGGCGTCCTCGAGCCTTGAGGTTATGCAATGACCGGCTTGATCCCGTTTCTCCCGAAATTATATAAATCGGCAAAGGACAACGATGCATTCTCGGATGTTGCCTGATGCTACAGTTCATAAAAAAAACAAAAAGCGACGCATAGCATAAATCCCTGGCAAACGTGGTTTCAGGTTGCGAACACGTGATCCCTGACTAAGCGATTCAGGTCACCCTCAGATCCCCAATCAACCACCCAGCCATTAAACTATGTGCCTCAGAAGGAATCATATCGGAAATATACAGATCGCACCACAATACTGAGCAAATTTCAAGTCTTAACTCGTCTATGCCTCAGTTGACGTGATAGCGTGTCACCAGACTGGCCATGCCGATCCCTCCTGGTTCTTTAATTGCACCTTGCCAGCCTCTATGCAACGAGGATTCATGTCTCACGATGCATCTACCTTCCGCGGGTATGATCTGGACAGATTTACATGGCTGGATCAGTTTCTTCTTGCTCCTCTTAAAGACACGTATCTCTGGCTTGAAGCGGGACTATTTAATACGATACCCACCCAGAGCACTCTCTAGCGGCAATCCAAGGCAGGACCTTTATCCCAAATTCTCTAGAACTACATTACCATAAACTCATTTATTTTCTCCATTATGCAAGAATACCCCTTCTCACTCCCAAAACCCCCAACGACGGAATCTCTCCTACCTCAAACATCTCAAAAATATGCCTCAGACGTATCACCTCTCGGAATTGATGGTCTTCTTCCGCATCCCGCATTGAAGCCTTGGACGTCTCTTGTCTCCAGCACACCACCGCCATGCATTGATGGTTTGCAGAGACACCCAGATTCTCCAGAGCCATTTTACCGGTCAATCTCTAGCGCTAAATACTCCGAAAGCTCTTCGGGTAGTGCCTCTCTATTCTCGGGCTCCATTCGGAGCCATTCCAGATCCGACTGCAATACTCAGTCGGGAGCAACTTCGAGACAGACATCCTTGGATAATGGATCAGTGTCTCCGCATGAAGCCAGTCAGAAATACGACGATTCCTTCTTGGACATGTACTGGGATGATGAAGATGTGCTGGAGGTCTCGAGGTCAACCGTATCGTATTCCAATATACCGGAATCCTTGAATCATCGTCCAGAGTCTCCTCAGCCGAACAGTACCCTGGCCTCTCCTTTAACAACATCATCTAAGCTCTCATCCACGAGCTCAGAATCATCTGATGACTCTGCGGGTCTGAGTGATGCTGGTTCATCATTCTTCCACAGGTTCTTCCCAATGTTCACAGTTCCACGAAGCTCGTCACCTCCCCCCAAGCACGAGGCTTCACCCGAAGATACCTCCAACTCTTCTGTCTTACCTCGGCTTACTTCATCCAAGCTCACGAATTTTGGTAACACTTTGTCCGACTTCAGGTCTTACATTGTAGGACTATCTAGGCACCCCTCAGTTATCCCTTCATAAATCCTTCTTGTACCCGTAACCCTCTAAAAACAAGGATATTCTCATCGTTATTCTATGCTTAAGTTAGAAATTCAGTCTTGATGAGACACACTGTTTATGATCTTTGTAACGTGACCTGATGAATATATGAACTCTTGTAGATCATCACTGAGGATGGTGACGCATATGATGCTGCACGATGCAAGACATTATGACAGCTGAGTGGGAACTCGTTCGCATTCAACAAGTAATAAGGTGATTTAACTTCCAAATAAGGCATTGGAATAGATGCAGAGTCAGATTTCGCACCCCTTGTTGGCTATCATGCGTCCTCATTGGTCACATAGTTGATAACTCATTTTCTTATCGTCCTTGGTCCTTGGTACGATGAAGCTTGCACCAAGGGAGCTCGATAAGCTTGTTCTTCATCAAACCGGTTTTCTTGCGCAAAAACGCCTTGCTCGAGGATGCAAACTCAATTTGACTGAAGCAACTGCTCTAATTGCTTCGCAGCTGCAAGAGAGGATACGCGATGGTGCCCATAGCGTGAGCGAGCTCATGCAACTTGGAAAGCAAATCCTTGGCAGGCGACACGTACTTCCAGAGGTCCCAAGTCTCCTCCATGATATACAGGTTGAAGGGACATTTATCGACGGGTGAGGAAACATCATTGATATTTCTACGAGAATATGCTAAAAGGGTTGAATAGTGTATTTTTAGTAACAGTGCATGATCCTATCTGTACCGATTCTGGAAATTTGAAGGAGGCACTCTACGGATCATTTCTTCCCATTCCTGACGAGTCTATCTTTCCCCTCGATGGTGTGGAGCGATATAGTAGGTCCTCAGGCCCAGGGTTCGTCGTGACTCAGAAAGAATCGCCAATAGCCATTAATGCTGGGCGTGAGCGCGTACAAATCCGCGTGACAAATAGTGGCGATCGACCCATTCAGGTGTGCATTCCATTCTTTCATCTCTCGCTAGGATTCTGCTTACCATCTCGAGATAGGTGGGATCACATTACCACTTTATTGAGACAAACTCTGCGCTGGTTTTCGACCGTTCTCTTGCTTACGGGAAGCGATTAGACATCCCAGCAGGGACTGCTGTTCGATTTGAGCCTGGTGATGTCAAGTCCGTCGTTTTGGTGTCCATTGGTGGTAACAAAATACTATCCGGTGGCAATGGACTTGCATCTGGCCCATACAATCCCGAGAGAACACAATCTATCATTGAACAACTACTTGCGAAAGGATTTGGGCATGCGCCAGAACCTGGGGCTCTAGAGCTATCAGCACCGGTGAAGATAATGTCGCGCGAAAGCTATCTCGGGATGTTTGGACCAACAACCGGGGACAGGGTGAGATTAGGCGATACTGAGCTTTGGATAGAAGTCGAGCAGGACCTAGTAAGCATCTGCCACGTAACGCAAAGTCTCGCTAATTCTAGCTACCAGACTGTGTACGGTGACGAGTGTAAGTTTGGGGGCGGGAAGACTCTGCGGGAAGGGATGGGTCAGGCCACCAACAGAGCTGCGCATCAGGCCCTTGATCTTGTTATCACAAATGCCCTCATCGTGGACTGGTCGGGAATATACAAGGTATGCTCCTTAACCTAAGTCGCAATCAGCTGTGTAATCATTGGGCAGGCTGACATAGGTGTTTTCGATGGCCGCATCATCGGAATCGGCAAGGCCGGCAATCCGGATGTGATGGATGGTGTTCACCCTTCACTTGTTGTCGGATCATCGACAGAGGTTATCGCAGGTGAAAAAATGATTGTTACAGCAGGGGCATTAGATGTACACGTCCACTACATTTGTCCTCAGCAATGGGAGGAGGTGAGTCAGGAATGGTGTCTTGATTCAGGTATCAATCTTGATGCTCAGTTATGAAAGGCCTTGGCTTCTGGAACTACAACAATGATTGGCGGAGGGACAGGTCCATCTGCAGGCACGAATGCCACGACTTGTACACCATCTCCCTTCTATATGAGGCATATGCTAGCTGCGACTGATGGTATCCCGATGAACTTTGGATTCACCGGGAAGGTCTGTCGATTTAGAGCTCAGCTTAGATTCTCGCTTATCGATGCATTCGCTTGAAGGGAAACGACAGTGGTCCCGAAGCCCTCGAGGATATCGTCAAAGCCGGGGCATGTGGCCTGAAACTTCATGAGGTAAGCTATGGTGCTACTCGATGACGTCTCGATTGCAAAGCTCCGCTTGTTAGGACTGGGGTTCTACGCCTTCAGCAATCGTCAATTGCCTGAACGTAGGAGACAAATACGACGTGCAGGTTAGCAAACATGGATTGCATGCTATCCGCTGTGATACATTGATCTATTATAGGTGAACATTCATACAGACACTCTGAATGAAAGCGGTTTCGTGGAAAGTATGAATTTCATCTCCTTTGCAGTTTTCAGTCCGCTGATCCCTAGCCAGGTACTATATCCGCATTCGGAAATAGGACCATACATACATACCACACAGAAGGCGCTGGTAAGTGGATAGCATCAAGAAGTAGCACCTTGATGAATCGCCATGATCACTATGAACAGGTGGAGGGCATGCACCTGACATTATTGTCGTCTGCGAGCAAGAGAATGTATTACCGTCATCTACAAACCCCACCAGACCTTATACAAGAAATACATTAGATGAACATCTGGATGTGAGTAATCTTCAATATAGACCTGACACAATCACTTATCTCTCTTCCAGATGCTTATGGTCACGTCTTCTACTTCCTTCCCTCTCTGTTTACACTGATTTTCGCCCACAATTAGGTTTGCCATCATCTCGATCCTTCTCTACCCGAGGATCTTTCTTTTGCAGAGTCCCGCATAAGAGCAGAGACTGTAGCCGCGGAGGATGTCTTACATGATATCGGGGCTATCTCAATGATTAGTTCCGACTCTCAGGCGATGGGTCGTGTGGGCGAGGTCATAAGTCGCACATGGAGAACCGCATCTAAAATGAGAAGCCTCAAGGGCCATTTACCTGAAGATGAGCCAGGAAAGGATAACTTCAGAGTGAAGCGTTATATTTCCAAGTATACTGTTAACCCGTGAGTGCGTGGATCAAGTTTCCTTTGTTTGGAGAATAAAGAGTTTCTTGTTAAATAGGGCAATCACTCATGGTATTGCCCATGTGGTGGGATCAATCAAGCCTGGTTTATTGGCCGACCTCGTACTATGGAAGCCAGAGAACTTTGGCTCCAAACCTTCGATGGTTCTGAAGTCAGGAGTCATCGTATGGTCGCAGGCGAGTTATCCAAGCATCCGATGAAATCAGCGTGACTTATGTACCCAACTTGAAGATGGGAGACGCCAATGCATCAATCCCCACTGTCCAACCTATCCTTTCTCGGCCGATGTGGGGCGCAAGTACTGCATCGGCTGCGCTTAATTCAGTCTCTTTTGTCTCTCAAATTTCTATTGAAAATGGTGCGCACGGAGTGTGAATTTATCGCTTCATGTTTCTAACACATAGGTTAGGTACAATCGCCTCATATAGGCTGTCCAAACGTGTCGAAGCGGTGAAGACTTGTAGGACAGTTACTAAGAAGGATATGAAGTTGAACTCCACAACTCCAGCCATGAAGGTCAATCCAGAGACATACGCTGTCCATGCAAATGGAGAACTAGCCGATATCTCACCAGCAGAGACACTGCCGCTGACAAGGTCATACAATCTGTTTTGAATGTAACAATGTCCCGTAGTCTGCCTGAAATACGATGAAAGAAAGTGACTATGTCTTGTTGTTTTCAAGAAAAAATCAGGAACGAGCTGAAAAGGCGGCATGTGATCTCATGGCGGTTCTTTGATTCTCAGTCACAACTCAAACAACGACTTCCAACACTTCTATTCGCGGACTCCACGAATTCCCATTACTGCATGTGGTGCCTCGAGAGTTTATTGGCTGCTCGCAGCTAAACGCAACACGTTCTTAAATTCGATTCCCGATGCCATGCAGAAGGGCGGGCGGGTAACCGCGCGTCTTTGATCTTTGACTTCCCACGACAATATTTACCGCTATTAGCTCATCCCCGCCCACAAGCGTCAGCTATTGGCTGCCTCCATATGCTACTGACCGATCTGTGCCTTCATTATAATTGGATCACACAGCCTTCTTTTGATCCACTGCGCATCTATAAACACTGTAAGGATTCCTTGGCTATCCCATACCTTGGAAATGTTCTCTCACTCTCTTTTGATATCCTTCGTTGTTGTAGCCTTCTCAGGAATCGCAGGTGCCATCGAACCTTACGAAATACAGGGACCTGGATTTTTATCTCCGTATAATGGCCAAACACTCTCTGGTATACATGGTATAGTTACTGCAAAAGTAAGTTCAGTGTACATCGCTGTGGCTTGTATTTGACGTTTGCAATCCTTCATCAGGGGCCCAGTGGTTGGTGGATCACTGGCAACGCTGACGGTGATGAGGCAACATCCGACGCTGTATATGTCTACAGCACATCCGCCTCTGTCAGAAATCAGACTGCAGTGGGAGATGAAATTATATTCAATGGAAAAGTGCTGGAATATCGCGCCGATACTGGGGATTTGTTTTTTACGGAAATCACTTCTCCATCTAATATCACCAAGCTCTCAGCGGGGAATGTAGTCAAGCCGATCGTTCTTGGTGTCGATAGATCCCCGCCTACAGAGGAGTACACGGTGCTGGATAAAGGAAACGTATTTGGATATCCTAACAATGTGACGACAATCACAACGTCCAACCTCACGGCCCAGCCACGGAAATATGGCCTTGATTTCTGGTCCAGCTTGGAAGGAGAACTGGTTACCATTAAAAATCCAGTCGCTTTGGGTTTTGATACCCAGTACAGGTTCGTCGCATTACAGTTGGTATATCGTGGCAATTTTTTCGGGCCCTGATAGCACTCTTTGCAGCGACTTTTGGGTTCATGGATCATGGCCAGTTACCGGAAAGAACAAAAGGGGAGGTCTTACGATGACAATGAGTAAGTTGATACCACCTGTTGCTTTCTTTTTGTCATATGAACGCTTTGAAAGGCCCAGATGGTGTCGTCGACGCGAATCCAGAAGCAATTATCATTGGATCTCCTCTCGATGGGACGAAAAATCCTGATGTCGTTACTATGGGCACCACTCTCCAGGACATTACTGGCGTTGTTACCTTTGCCTTTGATTTCTATCGTATTCTTCCACTCACCAGTGCCAAAGTGGTGGCATATCCAACAGAACTTCCATCTCCTACGGAGCTGAAGTCACTCCCTATAGATGACACAGGTTGTCAGAAGATAACATTCGGTGATTACAATGTCGAGAATCTGAATCCTCAATCAAAGCATCTCCCAAACGTCTCTCATCATATTGCACACTTCCTCGGGAGTCCGGATGTTCTCTTCTTGCAAGAGGTTCAAGACAACAGCGGACCAACTGATGACGGGGTGGTCAGCTCTGACAAGACGCTTTCCGCTCTAGCAGCTGGCATCGTCGCTGCTGGCGGTGCAAATTACTCATGGGCAGTAGTGGATCCGGTGAACAATGCCGTAAGCCGTGATTTTAGTTAATCAGCAGCATGTCAGCATTAATGACATATCTAACAGGATGGTGGTGAACCCGGGGGGAATATTCGGGTAGCTTTCCTCTATCGTCCAGAAGTGGTGCGGCTGGTGAACGAGAATGTCGGCACAGCATCGAATTCTACCCAAGTGCAAAATGTGACTGGGCAGCCAGAATTAAGGTTGGTTCGAACAATTTCATGCCTCTATTCAGATTTTTGACAGCTTGTTTTAGTTTGAATCCTGGGCGTATAAATCCAACTAGCCCGGTTTGGACTAACAGCAGAAAGGTGGGTCCCCATGTGTTATCTCAGGACATATGACGCAGAACACGAGACTTCATTCCGTTACAGCCTGTGGTGTGTTTGTTCGAAACTATTGCTACAAAGGACCGCCTCTTTGCCATAAATGTGCATCAGTCGAGCAAAGGAGGATCTAGCCCCATTCATGGGGACCCAAGGACACCGGTGAATGGTGCGATTGATGCAAGGATTGGGCAAGCAAAGGAGACAGCGGTACGTCGTTTCTAGATTGATCTCCCTGGCAGATGTTGACAATACGTCATAGAATTTCGTATCACAAATACTTGCTGTCAACCCAAAGGCCAAGATCATAATATCTGGTGATTTCAATGAGTTCCTATTCACGAAAGCTGTTTTCGCGCCTTTTGAAGGATTGGTGAAGGATGCCGATGTCGTGGTTAACATCGATCCTGCTGAACGCTACACATATCAGTATGATATGTCTTCGCAACAGCTGGACCATGCATTAGTGAGCTCCGCCATCGATGGCTCACTCGAATTCCACCATGTTCATGTCAATACATGGGCTCCAAGTTATGAGGCGGTAGGTAACTCCCTATCGCGGACTGAATACTTTCACTGACTCTTAGTGAAAGAGGATATCTGATCACGATCCAACTGTTGGTCGCCTCAAAATGTGCAAGACACAAGGAGGAAATGGGGGGAATTGTTCGTATAAGATTGAATCATGGTGCGCAGCACCACTTCCCAGCTTCCATGATTTTCCCTCTTGCTTGTAAGTCAATTGCGGAAACATGTACACTCTGAGCGTTAACTAAACATATTACTACAGGAAATCGGTGTTATATTGTTTCAACGAGAACGCCAAGTGCTATCAAGCTCTGCCGCTTCCCACCTCCCTGCAATGCACGAAACACGCTCTCCAGTGTGTTCGATATGCCGAGTATTGCACCAAGAATTGTATAAGCAAGGGTACAAACTGTTCCTCGTTCCCGGCTTTGACTACATAGCCTTATTATATCCCACCATCTACTTGAATACCCCCTGAATATATGATTATTGACTCGATTCAAGTCTCATGGAAATCCACAGTGATAACGGAGATTGCATTTAGGTTAGCAATATGTTTGAGGAGACCGCGTGTGTTGCACAAAAATAAAACATCAAATTAGTACTAAATATACAGAGTTTCTACGATATGGGCTTAGATAATTCCTTGATATTCAAAAGGTCAGGTTCTAAACATCCTTCGGAGGGGTGATGAGGGGAACCCAATGCGGAATACTGCGAATATACTCGGCAGTGGAGCGACCAGATGCTCCTGTTTCTGGGTCCCAGATATAACCTTCAATGGCCCAGCGCCATACCAGATACTTGATGAGTTCCTTATCCTGGGGGATCACACGTTTCCATTCCTCGCCTTTATCGGAGCCTTGGGGTAGGTAGGACTTGACAGAATTAGTTTTGCACCACTTGACCACCCGTGCAATGGCGCTCCTTTCTCCCGCTGGAGCACCACCCCCTGAAAGGATTGGGCTGAAAATTCTGAATGAGTCAAGAGCGTATCTCCCAACACCGGGATAATTAGAAACACAGGTAGGCGGATAAGAAGCCACGTTCCGACTTTTGTATACTGTAGAAAGTTCGGGAGGATGCGCAATGTACATCTGACTGAGCAAAACAAATCGTTTGGCTCTAGAATTCTGAAGCCCTAATGGCCTCAAGAGATCGATCAACTCATCTAGATTGGCTTACGCATACAAGTTGATACTCAGATATGCGAGAAGGTTATGTAGACAACGTACCATTGGAAAGATCGAAAGGGGTGGGCCAAGTCGCTATAAGTTCGAAGAAGACAGGAATGGCAGCCTGGGCAGCCGTTTTGTTGAGAAATGAGACGACAAGAAGTAGTTTCCATGTATCACTTGCGACTGTCGCTAGAACGAAGTTGAGCACGCGAGTAAATCACTTGAATAGAGTAAATATCTACCTTGTACTAGATGAGGTTTTGAATCGATTATATGGTCGCTGATAGAATGAGAACAAAGGGGGAAATACTTTGAGATTAACATGGTCGTCTGAGGTTGAGGTACCCAGAAGTCGCACGGTTGGGATTTGAATCGAAACCAACCCCGAACCCACTTGTCAGCAAGTGTTTAATCACATTCCTTTACCCACTTTCGCGTTTGGCGTCATGCGCGAATCCAACTTTTCATTCGCTGTTCAATCAAGAGCAAGTGTTGTGATATCGTCGCAACTCTATGATCGTCGAGGTGAGTGGTACAAAATTGTCTTTGACTTTTCTGATTTTGGTGGTTGGTCAGCTCTCGATTCAACCTCACCACTTCCGCTCAGTAACTCATTAACCCATCTCACTTATCTCACTTCAACTTCTCCTCGAATCCGTGAAATATTAACTCTTGACGGTGGTCTCGAGCGGCTTGTCAGGCTTCTTCGCGAGTTCTGCGCTCGCCCACCACCTCCTCGCAAACCTCGAGCAATCTATGGTCTTCTTCCTCCACCTAAATCTCAATCCAATCACGCTGGAAAATCATCCACATCAACGTCCGATCCCACTGTTTCTCCACTTCAGTCCTTTGACCGTCAGGCCGCTATCCGTTTCTCCCTTGCCTTTCAATGTGTTGTCAATATTGGTGTTAGGGGTTCAGAGTCTGTCCGTTCTCGTGTAGTCCAGGCAGGAATGCTCGATGTTGTATCCGCCGTGCTCGAATGTTGGCTGGTATCAAAGGGTTTTGCCGTATGTCCAAGTCCTACAGGCAGTGGTGCTCCTCGCGAGTCGAAAGAGGTTCGGGTACAACGCCGCCTTGAGCTCTTGGAGCGAAGGCAACGTGATGGGAATGCTGTACCTGCTGCTGAACTTGCGCGGGCATTGAGTGGATTACCTGCTCAAACCCGTGAGCATCATGATTCCACATCAATTACCGTGACTTCCCGTACACAGAGAGGTAATCAAGATCAGTCATCGGGTACCCCTGCGTCGGCTTCTCAAGACCAGTCAAGGTTCGAGTCTTCGCAGGATGAAGGTCAATCTCTACAGAGACGTGATACTCTGCGTGCTTCGGATTCAGGGCGGGTTAATCCATCCTCTTCCTCGACTGCTCCTCTTCCAATACCCCATCGTCGATCTTCCAACGGCACCCCTTCTACTTCCGGAAATGTCTCTGAGGACACTAGCGCCAATGTCACACCCGCTGGAGGGAACACTCCCACGGGATCTATCACAGTCAGCAGCAGGGAACGAAGTGGGACAGTGGTCGCGCGACCAATGTGGGACTCGGACCAGTCCCAAGCGCCAAGGCAAAGTCGGCGCAATTCCACATCCCGACCATCAACATCGACTTCTCGGAATCATGATACGGATGACGACATTATCACAGAGCCAGAACAAGAATCCGAAGATAATCGAAATAATGAGCATCCAACTCGAATGGCCGTTATCATACAACCCGATCCTCCCGAGGGCAGTATGGATATGATATTGGATCAAGGCACCGAGGGGATCAACCTTCAAGGGGTCGGAATGGGTGTTGAGCAGGGTATCGTCAATCTTGATATCCAGACCAACGACGACCTCGCCATGGGTGCGCCTCCGGGAGCACCTGGTGCTGTTCCTGTTGCAAGGCATACGGAACATACACCCGCCAGCCCACCGGGAGCGACGACTACGAGTCCTACGACTGTCAATCCCGGTGCTGCCACTCCGCGTGCAAGTGACGACTTGACCCCCAGGGTGCCCATACGCCCGCTTGCGTCTGGAACTCCACAACAACCTCAGGCCACACCTCGGGATCTCGTTTCTCCAACTACTGTACCTCCAGCAACACGTCCAACTCAGACTATCAGCCCCGAACAACTCGCACTCCATGCCTTTACTTCGACAGCGGGCATGTCTTCTGCTGGAGTAGACAACGAACAGTCTGGCGGCCCTTATCGCGAAGAAGATGTACTTTTATCCCTTCAACTCCTTGCCTATCTCTCAAAATATCCCCATGTTCGCCAAGCCTTTTACAAACCTCGAGTCCCACTTGGTCCTCCTCTATACCCCTTACGTCGGCCATCTACATCAAACGTATCTGGATCATCAAATCCTCTCTCTAATCCTATTCCACATGCTCCGAACGTATTCTCTCTCGTCGAGAGATTCACGT
>WSTZ01000195.1:15417-26917 GCA_019632295.1 Tulasnella sp. 418 | reverse complement strand
ATCAAGCACCTCCGCGATCGCTGTACAACGCGTTGAAGGCGATCCTGCGCTATGCACGAAAGCGTCAACCGTAGTCCCCGAAGTACGTGATTCAGATATGACGACGCACAACGACCTTACTCACGTTCGTTTAGCTTTCCAATTATCCCGCTTCTCCCCTTGGATCCGCACCATTAAACACCTCGTACTCGATTGACCCCTGTGGATCGCCTTTCTCAAGCAGTCCAAGGTTCTCCCCTCCAGCTGTCACCACTACTTCGACCACCGACGTTCACTTGATTGTCCAGCCCCAATCATCTAGCATATATCCTAATCGCCTTGCTAATCATCTACGCTCGCGCTCCCCAACACCAAGTCCCAATGCTTTTCATTCCACAGTATCTTTCCAGTACACCCTGTCCGAATCCTCCAACATGAGCAGCCCAGCGCTTGCTGAGAATGCCAGTCCTCCAAAACATACGAAAGTATCAATACTTAGCTTACTACGACGAGGAAGGAGCTTCACTCGTAGGAAAGGGAAGGAGAAGGCTCAGAGCAAAGCCTCAAGACCGAGTGTCGTTCATCGGGACACATACCCACAAGCCAACTTAGCTACACAAAGTAGCCGCAGTGGGATCTCAACAGGTTTGCTGGAGCTATCTTCTCTTCCAAGTCCAGGAGTCGGTTCTGTTGAAGATTTATTTCGTCCTAACCCGATCATGGTAAACGAAGGCTCTTCCTCCAGGGGAAATGTCGTAGTGGATTGTCTATCTGTTGTGACTCCAGATGGTGAGGTTCGAGTTGATGGAGAGGATGATTCGTCGCTAGGGAGCAGTACCATCAATTACATCGACAGTGCTGCGCACATTGACTCAGCTCACCACGATGAAGGCAACTCTGTAGAACGCCATGAGGCTCCTTCTGTCTATCCCGCCCAAGAATTAGAAATCCACTCCGAATCTCCTTCAATGGGGTCTCAATCCGGCGAGGCTCCTGCCAGGCCGTCTCTACTTGCGGTCCAGCGATCACGTCAGGACTCAATGATATCCCACTCTACCTCTCCATCCCCTGCCCCTTTCATCTCACAACCTATCAGCGCAACATATCACACGATACCACCGTCTCTGCCAGGCGATGATGTGGCGGGACCTCGGGGACCTCGGGATGAAGAGAGGGTATCTGATGGATCCAATCACGCTAAGCCGCAGCATGATCCTCGTAACGACCACAGAACCGCGTCTTTACCATTTCAAAAGAGCGAGGGATCACGGAGTGAATCGGGTGCATCGACAGCTTCCATACCCATCACAACTTCATCAATGCAGTTGCTGGGAGGACCGCATAGATCTTTGAAAGGTTCTAATTTGACAGAGCTGCGACCCAGGAGCAGGAGCATTCCAGGAGCATTCGTGCTTTCAGAAGACATCGATGATGGTTTGGTCGACGACATCCTTCAACCAATGGAAGATGCCGAGCCAGAGCCCGTGGTCGACTTGTTCACTCGTATGCTCCCACACGAACTTCGTGTCGAAGTACTGCGATTGTTGGTTCGGATCCACGTCCAAGAGCATGAAGAAGTGAGGAGAAGTGGCCAGTGGAGTTTTGGGATGGCTACAAGGACGGGAAAGCACGCGAAAGGAAGTACCTCAGGGGCTCCGGCCAGATGGGTGGGCTTCGAGAGTGGAATGAGAGAGTTAGTGAAACTAGGAAGGGTGAGTCATGTTTTGTCTAATTTTGTACTAGATAACGACAACTTACTATCGTGAAATACATCTAGGTATCTCGGTCATGGCAAGCTTTATCGCTTGATGGTCAATTGTGGGCTGTAACGTCCTTTTCACCATTTCCTCATATACCGATCCCCTTGCTGGTGCGGATCACCAAATCTGCTGGACCATTCATGAAAACCCTTAACCTAAGGGGTGTCTCAGGAATTACGGCAGATGTTCTGATGGATATAACTGAGAACGTCAGAGCAAAGACGGCAACGAGATACGACGGCGAGGAAGGTTGCAACACATACTCGAGAGCGTCCGTAGCCCAGGATTCTCGACGCTTACACAAATCCAGCAAATCCAGGCGCAGCCACTTCGGGTCACTCGCTATTCCATCGACGCTGCGAGCCACAGAAACCCAGTTGACGTGCATTAATCTTCAAGGCTGCTCCTCCATTACAACCAAGTCCCTTCACAGCCTCCTCGTATCTTCCCCCGTTGTGGAAAAGCTGATACTCCGTGGACTCTCGGCCGTTACGAACACCACATGCGAGATTCTGGGAGACTATTTTGATATGTCTGGCCGCGGGCGTGGCTCGGCCTTCGTACCATCACGTCTCGTCCACCTGGATCTGGGAAGGTGCTCAACTATGGATGCAACAGGAATAGAACGGATGATTGGTTTTGTGGATGTTAACTTCCATCCTGTCGGGATATGGTCAAGGTTGGATCAACGGCATCAAATCCCTCTCCGTCGGTTCCCTCAACTTAAGGTTTTGAAGCTAGGTGGCTTGAAAAAGGTGACCGGACAGACGATGCATTCAATAAGCTGGGGCATCCCATCTCTGGAAGTGTTGGACCTAAGGGGCAGCACCTCAATAACAGATGAAGATCTTGGAGAACTTGGAAAATGGGACGAACGATATGAAGATATCGCGATTCTTGCAAGTCAAACACGATGCGCGCGAGTCGTCGATCTTTTCCAGGACTCCGGAGTGCAGATCTTCGAGAAGGTTACCCTAACATCTCGTGAGATGGGATTCAACCCGCTGAGCCATGAGAAGTATTTCAAACGAGTTACTCGATTGAAACATCTTTGTTTCTCATCCTGCAGCCGCCTAACCGACAATGCCTTATCCAACCTCGCTTACAGTATCCCGTATCTGCAGAACTTGGAAATGGGAGGAATTGGTGCGGCTGTCCGGGATACGGGGTTGGTTCGGCTATTTGGAACAACACCGATGATCAGACGCGTTGATCTAGAAGAGGCTTCGGAAATAACTGATACCTTACTCGACGCTCTAACCCCTCCCGCTCCTCCGACCATCGGAAGATCTCGGTCGACCGGCCAACCATCACCTCATGCAGGCCAGCATCTCGAACATATTGTGCTCTCTTACATAGGAAACGTCACGGACAACGCCTTACTGGCTTTGATCAACGGTTGTACGAAACTGACTTGTCTCGAGGTTGACAACACAAGGGTTTCGGATAACGTGTTGAAAGAGTTCATAAGAATCTGTCGCCAGAGGGAGCGGAAATCGGCGGAAATTCTGGCCGTGGATTGTAGGAATGTCACCCGCGCTGTTTTGGAGGGACCTGTTAGCCCTTCCGTACGATACAGGAAGGGCTGGAGAGGCTGGGATGCCCGGAGTCTAGGGTATTATGATGAACGAGATAGGGGAGATATAATGAGTGGGATAGATGCTATACCCGAGACCACGCGGGTAGGAGATGAGTGCAACGAAGATCTAGTGGTGATGAAAAGCTTCCATACATGGCAAGCTGTCGATACCATGACAGCGGCTCGCGAACGGAGGAGAAAGTTAATAATGTCAAGACGTTCTGGTGACGGAACCGGAGTCGGGGTTAGCACGTCATCTCCTCGCAGGGATGGTAATCTAACCCCTAGATGGTTGAACTGGCGTAGCACGTCGGTTCACCAAGCCCAAGTTGCAGGCGGGTTTGATCTTGAGGATGTGGATGAGCGTGGATGCGTCATCATGTAGTATATACAAGGACATTTTTGCAAGAATCTTGTTCCATAAGTAAGAGACACTGCACCTTTTGAATATATGAATTTTACTGGGACGAGTGATCATAGCCAAGACTTCGAACACAACTCAGCTCGAATGAAAGGGTCCTATCACGTGTGTCAATCAAAACAAGATCACGTGTATATTTCACACCATCCTCTCCTATACCACTTAATCGGAACATACCGAGACGACGATAACGGTGTGGACAACCTGTAATCCTCATATTAGGGGAGAGTCTCCCAACATGATCTTAGTGTTTTCCTCATAACCTGCAGAGTCAATATTAGAGAAAGACACTTGCTCTTTCAATTCCCGGTCATTGAAATCGAAGCATCCTTATTGAATCATGAAGAACCAAAGTTTGAATGCCGATTCCGCATCAGGCCCTACTAGTTAACTCCCCTATACCACGAGATATATCAAACAAAATATTGCGCACTGACCACTTTGTCCCTGCTATAAGTGGCCCCCTCCTTCTGGCTTTAGATGATTCGTCCTCTTTTCCCCCCTTCTCAACCACGCTTGTTGACTTAGCGAAACCTCTCCTGCACGGTGAATTTTACGTGGCTTGATAAGCACTCGAGGCTGACCAACTAGTAAGTTTCCGCTCCCTTATCAATGCACGCGTCACGCTTTCTTGTTATCCAAAGCGGGATTGGGAACGATGTGATGGTCGAGGTTCCAATCAATGACGCGATACATCCAGAGCCATCACTTGTCCGCACGTTAGTTTGACCATGCCATGAAGGCTACGATGTGCCGAATTATCATGGCTAATCGATCTATGGACTTTTTGCCTCGCCCTCTCCACGACGCGTTTGACACGATCTGCCATTAATCAATTTAAACTGACCTATTTTTCTGCCTTTTGTCCCACTGAAGATAAGCACAGTTACTTTTTACAATATCGAAGAATGCCTCGCGCCGCTACGGAGAAAAAAAGTTCGTCCCGTTTAATCGAGTTGATCTACTCGTTAGCTCATCTACCTGATTCGTTCATCTGCCATGATGAACAGCTAAGTCAAGCACTTCTTCAGCTGCCTCGGGCACGAAGAAAAAGGCTTCAGCCTATAACGTGTTCATGAAGAATGAGCTCGCCAAGTTGAAGTCCAAGAACCCCGATCAGCCTCATAAAGAGAGGTGTGTATTGGCTCATTATTCTGTTGTTGCGGGAATGTACACGACGTCTTATCCTACTTCTCAGATTCAAGGCCGCCGCTGCTTCCTGGGCTGCTTCCAAGGAGAATCCCAAGAATGCTTAAAGTAGGCGGAGTCGGCAAGACTATGGCGACGATACCCCCATGATGGTCGTTGGATGTCTATATTCCTTGCCTTTATCAATGCTACCGTTTTCCTTTTCACCAACTCCTCTATCTCTTCTGGCTGTCGTGGCCAATCATTCCGTTACCTTCAAATTGTATGGATGTGTGTACTCTCAGAGGACGTCTCTTGTCCTATGTTCTTTCTAGTCCTTCTGTAATCGTCTACCTGGATCAATCAGATTGTCATGGTTGAACTCCTTATTTGGTCCGAGATATCCTGGTTATGGACAAGCATACATTAGGGCATAGCTGGGTGTAAGCTCACAAGTATACCCCACTGATGCCGCACGATGCAGCCTCCATGCTCTACGCAAAGGCTGATGTCATGATGACAAAGTGCGCTCACTTGATCCAGCATCCCATCCCGTATCAGTGCCAAAGTCAATCAATGGCAAGGGAGGGGGCGATCACTAATTCGACCCTCAACCAATCGCTAACACAGAGAAACCTCCATATCGGCGCGCAGACCTTCCCTGGAGAATCGCTGACCATTGGAGGTAGAAGACATGGACGAGTCGTTAAAAACGACGAGTTATAAGCCGTTGGTTCAAGAGCGAACTCAGAAAAGCACGTGAAGTTTCTAAACTGGCTTTTAGTCCAACGCACTACTCCCAAAAAGGCATTACTCCACAGGAGTAGCTTTTTATGGTCATATTAGCCGGTGAGACTCGACAGTTCTCCACACTACCCGATCGCGCAGGGAACAAGGGTAGGTATGTAGCGATATATCGTCCCCTCGTATATGTTAACAAGTCAAGCGCTCGTCAAGATAAACATGCCTTCACCACACTTCGGCATCTGAGTGTGGCAATGCTAGTGCTGTTTTTCTTTGATACATCCCTTGGACCATGTGGTCAGAGATAGCCGTTCATTTCATATTTACTCTGAAGTCACGAGAAGCACGTCATAACTCCGATGATCACTGAACAGGTTCAGATGTGGCAACTTTGAGGCTAATGTCAAAGCCGTTGTACCGGATACTTGACTAAGGCAGAAGACGGAATATGGTTTGAAAGGCGGTGGTCGATGAGCAATCGACGTCGATTACCCCTCTGCCCGGCCTCAGAATAAAGGCAAGAAAGGCATAGGAATAACGAGAAAAAATCAGAGGAAACCATCCGGAGTATCCAGTCACAGAGACACCCGGCGTTCCGGTGTCGGGGTTGGGGATTACTCCCGTGCCCTTTCGGCCGTTTTGAAACAAGACGTGCATGATGGAAAGACTCTGCGATGTCAGTCAACGTCGATTATCTGATCATTAAGCGTCGATTAGCAGCTGTACGTGAGGGCGCATAGTCCGTCAGCGCCTTCGATAGCGGCGTAGTAACCACCCTTGTCAAAATGTGGCAACGAACAAACAAACTCACGTGAGATACTTGTTTGAAGTTGTTTTCAGCCTCGCCACTAATAGGATCCAATTGCTCAAATAACTCGAAAATGCTATCCGAAAAGCTCACTAATTCCCCCCTCGATCCACCACTTGTTGCCTGTAAGTCGTTCTTTGAAGTCCCCTCCTCAAAAACAACTAATGACTTTATGACACTTTTGCTAACCCATTTTGCCCATTTTACGCACTCTTTCCTACATCGCGCTCGCTGTCTATGTTTGATATTGGCATCTGGACTGTCATCCATAATCTGCACCGCGTTCACTTTCAATCGACCCCGCGTTTTCACTCCATTTTACATCAATATGCATGTACGTGCATCTAACCTTCTATATTTGACCTCGAATCTGGGATCGCTGACCGTTCTGCATTAGGTCGATATTGCGGCGGGGCGCATTGGATTACGTACAGTGCACATATCCGCTTGAAGTTTTATCCCACCTTTAAACCAACTCGAAATGCCACCCAAGAAGGCTGCTGCTGCTGCTGTTGACGGAGAGAAGAAGAGTGAGCCTTTATAGCCTTTTTTTTAACTGGAAAGTGCGGGGTGTTGAACTTTCACCCCTCTCTTCTCTAGCCAAATCTTCAACTACCGCTAAGTCCGGAGGCAAGAAGGGTAAAGGATCGCCTTATACCAGTACGTGTGCATAATGTCTCATCGCTTGTCACGTTCTAAGCGAGTGTTACCTTACAGTTTACATGAAGTCGAAGTTGGCTGAGTTCAAAGTCAAGTACCCTGACCTTACTCACAAGGAGAGGTGAGTTCTTACATACATTTGTTCCCCTGAAGTGCGCCTTGTCCTGAAACTTGGTTCTCTCAGGTTCAAGAAGGTCGCGGATGAATGGGTGAGTCTCGGGCTAGTTAAATAGTTTCACCGCACCCAATTTTGCTGACGCCGAGTTCCTATTTAGGCTGATTCCCCGGAAAACCCTAAGAACAAATCTGATTGATCCTATCCTGTGTTCCTTTACGCAAGGATCACTGCCCGAATGAGACGTTCGGCCCTCGATTTTCCCTTGTGATATCTGCTGTCGTTGCTACTTCTCTCTCTTGGTCACTTCTTTGTTCTATAAGCCTACTACATTGTTCTTTTCTTATTTCATGCCACGGGCGGTTGTTATTTATGTCGTGTAATATCAAACGCCTTGATGGGTTGTATGTCTTCCATCATTCAACACTTGAGAAACATGGTGTGTTCTCATCACCAGAGTCGAACGTGAGCCAAACCTTCGGTGCCTGTGACGCCATTGTTGTTGGTGATGACTTGTGGCGCGACGATTAGGTCTTTGGTTCCACTGGGGCAGAAGGGATATCCACCATCTATTTCATATCGGTCATTCATCAAAATTAAGCTTGGCACACGCCCTTGGTTCTTTCTATTTCTCTGCACTCCATTCAACCACACTCTTACAATCTCTGAATCATACCTACACCTCCAAGCTACACTGTAAAAGCCATGCCGATCTGGGATCAATTGCAAGATAAAGCTGAAGAATTGTTGAAGAAAGGGTCATCTCAGAATCATCCGGTTCAAGGGCCATCTGGGCGACCCAAAACTCCTGATCACCCTCCCAACAGTGCCACCCCTGAACCTCCTGAGGTCCCTCCTCCCTCTGCTACTATTGCGGGTGCTGTGAGCGCACAGGACGATAAATGGGATTTCAATCGATTGAAGTCTGCGTTGGAAGGTGGTGATGCTAATGAGAAGAGGATGGAAGAGGCGCATCGACAGATGAGAGGAGTAGCTGCTGGTGATGAGAAGAAGGGGGGTCTGTTCGGAAAGGTCAGTGATGTCATTGATCTCTTTGTCCCCCTCTCCACTTGTCGTTGACTTAGTTTTTGATCGGAGTAGATCACTGATATATTGGATGGTGATGATGAGGAGAGATTGAGACTTGAGTTGGTCAAGATTGAATCTGAAGAAAAGACTCTCAATGATCTAGAGAGACAGATTGAGCAAGGTCGTGATCTTGGTGACAAGGTAGGGTGTTACTTGTTACGGGACTGATATATGACTTGGCTGATCCTCAATATCGTGATTCAGCTCAAAGAGAAATTGACCGGACCTGATCCTGAGTACGTGAAGCAGAAAGAGAGAATCAGTGTCGAAAGGGCACAGATACGTCTCAGGAAAGAGGCTATCGAGAAGAAACTAGCCGAGGAGAGAGCCAATCCTGAATGGCATGAACAGGTAAATAATTCTTAATCTCGAATCGCTCGTACAAGTACTAAGAAAGCTCCACGTAGTTCGTAAATAAATTGGGAGGAAGGCAAGATGAACTTGAAGATATTAGGAGAAAGGAGGCAGCCCTTCAAGCCGAAAAGAAGCACGATAACATTTTCGAAAAGGTGTGCATTGATCATTACACTCTGAGAGTTTAAACTAACTAGGTATATAGTTCAAGGATAAAGTAGACGGCGAGTCCGAACAAGAGAGGCAGCTTCGCTTGGAGAAGGAACGGCTGGAAGCTGAACAACGAGGCACTGTAGGATGGCAGGTTAGACATGACGGATCTCAACATGGTCTCCTTCGCATGACCTGACCCACGTGTCTTATCTAGGTGAAGGACTTCTTAGGAAAGAACGAGCCGGCAACCTCTTCGGGTGGTGGATTTAGTCTCAAGAACAAAGTAAGATAGATGGATAATGATTGGATTTGAGATGTATGCTAACCATATATTCATTAGTTGAATGAAGCTGCTGGTGGTGGAGCTAAGGGTGAAGCGAATGAAGGTTGGTGGACTTTATTCTCTTCTCCTCGGATTCTAGTCAATCTAACCTCTTACCTCTCAGACCAACTTGACAAAGCTATCGACATGTTCCAGCAGCATGTGTTGAAACAAGGTGATCAGCATAACGAGTCGGCAATCGAGCAGAAGAAAGATGAGGCAATTGCTGCGGGCATCAAATCTGCCCTCAGTGCTGTAACCGGAAAGCCATGATTTGAAAGTGTATTCTAGTCTGAATGATCTACATTGCAATAGCTACCTTTTGAGTTATAATGAATGATGGGATGCGAGGCAACTCGGCTTGTGCCGACGGAAAGTGAATTGCTTATGTCCGATGTTGCGAAATTTGTGGGTGCGAAGATTTCGATTATTTCAATTTCAGCCGTCACGAGGGCTTTTCAAATGTCTCTTCTCATTCATCGATCGACTCAGCATGCTGCCTCGTCAACTTGTGTAGCAGCTAGCTTCTCTACTTCAGCTATTCGCTTGGCCAGGACCACTCGTCCCAGCACCAACACCGATGGGGACAAGGAAGACAGTGAAGAGGCGGCGCTGTTCAACGGAAGACCCAAAGTGCAAAAAAGAGTTGGATGCCAAACATGGCTGGAAAACGAAGGATTGAGGTACAAATATCCGAGACCAGGTAGACCTAATTTCTTGGAAAGAAAGCTTCATGTGAGTTCACTACAAAACTCGAGTCGGGAAGTTTTTAACATGACTTGGTACTTTGGATAGCCCTTCCCAATGAATCCATCCTTCCGACCTCCAGTACCCATCTCTGATGGTCTCAAGCAACATATATTCGATGCCTATGTTCGAGATCCCAAACTCAACAGTTTATCCACCTTGTCGACGCGTTTTGGCATTAGTCCTCTACGCCTTCAAGCTATAATACGACTCAAGTCGTTGGAATTGGAATGGAAAGAGGTGAGCTTCTTGGCTTCAATATCGTCTTTCCTGGGACCCCGCTCTTTTTTGTGATGATATCCACAATCGATAAGTGGAAAGACCAATACATGGTTACACCGAAGACTTTTCATGCATGGCTTTCTGAACTTCTCCTCACTTGGCGTATTGTATCGAGACATGATTCTGACCCTCTATTCATAGGTGTGTTTGATTTCAACTAGCCCTTTTGGGATGATCTTCAAAACGATTAGTCTTTAAGACTCATACATGGTTAAAAATTCTCATGCATGGCTTAACTGAACTTCGTGCCTTTTATTATTTTGTGTCATTCAATTACTGACTTCTATTCTATTCTGCATTCCTCGGCAACTGAATTAAATAGGTTAGTGGACGTCCTCTCCCCTCGATCCCTATTATGCTTCCATGTGATGATCACATCATGACATAGCAATTTCACGGAAGACTTACTCCATGGTTATCCGCATTTTTCTTCACTTTCTGACTCTTCCCTTAATTCTAATCATATTTGAAAGAACCGATGCTAAAACTCAGACCTTTTTTCACAATAGGCTAATCGTCCCCTCCGAACCAACTTCCGAGACGCAATGGAATCTACGTTGGGTGTGAAGCCTTTCCGCGAGGATATGCCCGAAGCCAACATGTACGAACGGGAGAATGTCACAAACGCTGATTATGATGCCCAGGACGCTTTAGCTGCTGGACCGGATCGTACAAAGCATCAACGTGGTCTTCCTGGACTCTACTTTGAAGGTGTAGTAGATGGAAAAGTGAGCGTTCTATTTTATTGATGCCTGACGTGCTGGAAATTGACCACTCGCTGTCAAGGATCCTATCGTTCCGCAACTCGTTGCTGATGCAAAGGCGCGGTATGAGGCTAAGCTGGCAAAAGCCGAAGCCGAAGCTGCTGAATTCGCAACATCACATCGATCAGAAGTTCCTCCACGAGTCGAAGGAAGGAGCTCGATTGTGGTTATTGATGTAGGGAACAAGTATCTTGATCCCAAGATTGAGAAGCAGAGAGAGAAACGGGCTGTCGCGAGGAGATCTGTGAAGGCGAAGAAGGCAACAAAAAAGCGTGAAGCTGTTGTGGCTTCTCAGCAACTTTTGAAGAATTAGAGGAGACTATATACTGCTTTTCTGTTCCGTATCTAGTTACTCATTACTTTATTGAGATTTACGGCCGTTGCTTTTTGTCAGCTCAAATAAGGGATTACGTAAAGCTGAGATCGAATTTTTATCGAACTTCTAAGTGAACGACCACCACCTCTCCAACTGTTATAATGGTAATGTCCTAAAGCTGCTAATGAAAAGTGGTGTACTGACCCTCTGACGTGCTCATTAGTCATCTGAACTGAGATATACTCCAACTACTCAAACGGAGCATTGTAAGTGGTGAAG
>WSTZ01000194.1:2774-17950 GCA_019632295.1 Tulasnella sp. 418 | reverse complement strand
TCCAATCCGATACTCAGAGCTGGATCGACCAATTGTATCAACGTTACGCGACAGGGGTATTTCTGGAAACCTATCAAATCGTCGGTGGTGCAGTATCTGGCTAATAATCTCCATGCATTCCAAGTTTGGAACCTAGCAAATGGCATGACTAGCAAGTAGGAGTGAAACCGATCACCGGGTGCAATTTCCAATAGATAACCCTTGGCTGCCAGCTGAATAGTTCACATGTTTGGAGTTTGGAATTGAAGAACAGCCAGACATCGGCAGGGTCGTCCTTGAAAGAAAGAACCAACACTGAAGGCCTACTAGATCCGAATCCGTTGCCATTATCGCTGAATCCAAGAAGCAGCGCACGAAACGCAAGAATCCTAATTGTGAGTCGAACAAGACAACAACATCCTGAGAGGCTGAAACGATATGAGGGTCCTGTCAAGTCCCCTAAGGCCTTTCCTCGGAAAAGACTTCTATAGGTCACTAGCTGGCAAGGTGGCCAGCATCAACTTTGACATTTGTTCACAAGAGCCGAAGGACCGTCAGAGATACACACTCAGTCGTTACTCCCAAGATGAGTCAGAGTGCTCCTGAATCTTGGACGATTTCAATTTGCTGTACTCGTGATATGGATCCAAGTCCTGTATAATGACCGGAGAATCCGCGGTATCAAGTTCAAAGAAGATGCCCAGTCCCCACAAGGCGACGCCAAGATGGAATGGAGATAGAAACATAAAACAAACAGCAATTTTGTCTTGTTACTGCGTTGAAAGCAGGTGGCGGACCGTTACTTAGAGATAGCGGGCCGTTGGAATATGTCTCACAGTTGGGTTTCGCTACTAAATCGGGTAAAGGGAAGGTGGACCCGCTCTGTCCGGGCGGTCCGGGGGCCCCGCTGAGGATTTGGACCCGGAAAAGTGGAGGGAAAGTGGAGAAGAATAATCATCTCCATGATCCCGTGGGGTACTAGTCTAAAGATATCGGGAATCCTACCACCTGCCAAGAGCAGGGTGCAACTAGCCACGCACCGTTGTTCTCCGGGGAAAAACCATGTCGCGTAGCTATCCACAATTTAGGCCCCACCCGCGTATAAAACTGACAGATATGATCGATACGTATTTCTCTGGCAGTGGCCTCCTCTAGCTTTTGCACAGGTCGTCCGTCTCAACCCGCACCCATTTTCCCGCAATAATGTCGACTGTTGCTCATCAACCTCATCCAAACTCTGCGGCCGGAATATGGCTTGACTTCAAGCAAAACCGACGTAAGTGTTGCCTTAGCGGTTCGACCATGTCTAGTGCTAACATGCGATTATCTCTCTAGAGGCGTAAGTATTAAGTATTCTACCAAGTTGCCAAGAGCATGGAGTGACACACATGCTTCTGTTAAATCCATAGTTATCTCATGGCTGTCGCAGCTTGCTGGGGTGGAAGTAAGTCCCGCTTCGAATAATCGTCACCCAACGCCAGGGGCTAACAGTGTGTCTAATTTTCTAGTGCTCTTCGGTTGGGATACTGGCTTGATCGGTGGTATTCTTCCTCGAGCTTCCTTCAAGAGATCGTTTGGGTAGGTGGTTGGATGAGCTCGATGTCATTATCTCTCAGTCGCTAACCTCATGTTACTTAGGCTTGATAAGAATCCTGACGCCTATGCGGATCTATCGGGGTGGATCGTGTCTGTGCTTCAAGCAGGGTGCTTCTTTGGCGCCATGACATCTGCTTTTGTGTCTGATCGTAAGTCAGCTGCCTCATTGGCGTTAACAGCCTATTAATGGTGTGGATTATACTTTCAAGGCTTTGGACGCAAGAAGGCACTCTTCGTGGCTGCTTTCTTCTTCCATCTTGGTTCTTTACTCCAGACGATCCCTACCCTTAACGGTCAATCGAAGGCATCCTCGCTCAACCAACTTTACGTCGGAAGAGCTATCGGTGGCTTTGGTGTTGGTTTGGTATCCGTCGTAGTCCCTCAGTATGTTAGCGAAAGTTCCCCGAAGCACGTCCGTGGTCGTCTCACAGGAATGTACCAATTGGCTATCGTAAGTTGTTTTTGACATGTTGCGCTTTCCATCAGTGTTCTGACTGAGATTATAGGTCTTTGGAATTGCCTTCTCATTCTGGTAAATTGATCCGGCCATAGAAGTGAATCTCTAAGCTGACGCTTCATGACATAGGGTGAATTACGGTCTTCTTAACCAATTTGGCGAGAGCCCCGACAAACCAGCGTGAGTGTGGTTCACCACCCATCTCTTGGCAGAAGCTGAATTATCCGCACCCATTAGCCAATGGCAGATCGCCTTTGCTCTCCAAATGATTCCGGGTATCTTGCTTGTTGTCTTCATGCTGTTCCAGGACGAATCGCCTCGTTGGTTGGTTGAACATGGGCAAAACGAACAGGCCAAGCACGTGCTCGCACGTCTTCGCAGTCTTCCGGATAGTCATCCAGTTGTCGTTGACGAGCTCAACGGCATTGTTGAAGACTTCATCAAGAAGCCAAAACTCAGCCTTTGGGAACAAGCCAAGGAATGCACCACCTCTAAGAAGATGTTTTATCGCTGCTCCCTTCCATTCATTCTCATGGCCTTCCAACAGTGGACTGGTGTCAACTCGATGAACTACGTATGTGCTTTAGGTACTAGCAGACTGAAGCTATGCTAACAGCAATGGGTTTATAGTACTCTCCCGTCATCTTCCAAGAGTTGGGTATGCAGGGTGCCAAGGCTACTCTATTGGGAACTGGTATCTATGGTATCGTCAAGATCGTCATGACCGTTGTTGTCCTCGCCCTCGGTATTGAGCAATACGGACGTAAGTCAACCCTGATCTGGGGCGGTTTGGGACAGTCTTTGTGGTAAGTTGTTTTACATATTTATCGGAGACGAGGTATCTGAGATATTGGGAATAGCATGTTCTTCATTGGTGCATACAGAAAGATCCACACTGATTCCACAGTCATCCCAACTTCGTATGTTGCCATCGTCGCCATCTACCTCTACGTCACTCTTTACTCCTTCGTAAGCATAACCATGTCAAGCAACGGAGTCCGATGCTAATATTCTGCTTGTTTCTAGGGATGGTCTGTCGCTCCTTGGCCAGCTATGTCTGAATCCGTCCCCAACCGAGTCCGCTCTTTGACCATGTCTATCGGTCTCATGTCCAACTGGCTGTTCAACTTCACCATCTCCAAACTCACCCCAATTCTCCTTAAGGAAATCACATACGGCACTTACCTCTTGTTCGCTTGCACTACCTTGCTCGGTGTCATTTGGGCTTTCTTCTTCCTTCCCGAGACTAGTGGTTATGCCATCGAAGAGATTCACATGCTTTTCGAAGGAAACCTCGTCAAGCAATCCCTCAAGGACAACAGGTATCTCTTCCACCGCGTCGACCGCCAGAAGTTCATGGACCAGGAACAAGCAATCCGTCACGACGAAATCTCCACTTCATCTGATGGAGAGAAAGCAATCGACGCTCGCAATGAGAGGGTTTAAAAAAAGGGTATCTTCAAGCCCTTTCTGGTTCTCTTTCTTTACTTAACAGTCTCTATTTCCTGCAAATTCACGCTTTCTTCCATGACTTGGGCTGGTTTATTGTTTGCCGGAAATCCAAGATTTTCTTAATGAACCTTTTGTACTATAAAACATCCTTCATGTTGGAACGTTCTACGATGTACCTTTCTTTTACGAAGAGAGAGGATCCAAGTATGAAGTTTTTCAGGTGCTTGTACTTGTAGTCGTATTGGATATACGTACCTTGAGCAACGCATCTGGTGCAACGACAGAATCACATGTAAACCAGCCCGGCCCGGTATGTAATGCCAACGCCGAAATGCCCAGTGCCAAGCAGACACCAGCAAACATCTTGATGACACATCAAATTCGACTCGCGCAAAAGTTAACTGCTTCCGAACCCCCATCGTTTCTACGAAGACAGTAGGCAAAGGTTAACAAACCTTTTCTTGCCACGAAGTCATCCACTTAAAACTTTGTTTTACAGTACCGAGCCGAGAATTTGTATCTTTTAGAACATCGTCTGTAAAAATATGGCACCAACCGCCTCGAGCTCCCTCGCATTGGATCTCTGTGAGTTGACGCTATTACTTGATTTGTTCTACATGCGTCTAATCTGACCACGTGTCTTAACAGTTTCCAAGTATCCTACACCAGCTGTGACTCTTGCTGCCATTGGTAGCATTGCCGTCGCTGGCTTCGCGCTCAACTTTTTGAAGTTCTTGTTCCAAACATTCATTACCCCTGGACAAAGTGTACGTTCATTTACCTCGTGCTTATCCAAAGTTTGTATCTTCTTGCAGGAGCATATATTGACGCGTAAACTTTGATGCCCCTCCTCCAGCTCAAAAAATTTGGGGCTAAGCAGGGTGCTTGGGCTGGTACGTGTCCCGGTGATCGGTAAATATTGACCGAGGAAGAACTCTATTGACCCTGTTCTTGGCTTTTTTTCTATCTCCTCTAGTTATCACTGGCGCTACAGATGGTATCGGACTCGAGTTCGCCGATCAGCTCGCAAAAGCTGGGTTTAATGTCTTGCTAGTCTCGAGGACCAAGTCGAAACTTGAGAAAGTGGCAGCTGATCTTGGTGAGATGTTGTGCTAAATGTTGTCCCATGTGCGGTGCTTCAACTTTTACTGCGCAGAATCGAAGCACAAGGTTCAGACCAAGGTCTACGCTATTGACTTTTCCAGACCCGACGAGGCTGCGTACAGGGGCCTTAGAGACGTAGTCAAGTCTACTGATGTTAGGGTTTTAGGTAAGAATTAGCTTTTATGCTCTTTCAGCTAACTAAAATTTCTCTCTTCTAGTCAACAATGTCGGAAGATCCTATGACATGCCCACATATTTCCACGAACTCTCCAATCAAAACTTGGAAGAGATTGTGGAGATTAACATTCGCGCTACCTTGAAAGTAACACAAATCGTTTTGCCCGTTCTTCTCGCTCAGTGAGTTCGCTATCACCTTCTCAATCTACTCCGCGTACTGAACGATATCCGATAATCAGTAAAAATGGATTGATCCTCAATATCGGTTCTTTTGCTGGAGAATTCCCATCCCCCATGTTGGCCGTTTACTCTGGTGCTAAATCGTTCTTGTCCACGTGGAGTCAAGCTCTCGCAGATGAATACAAGGGTCAAGGCATCACTGTTCAACTTGTCAACACATACTTTGTTGTACGTGCCGCCGATTCTTTCTACTGTTTAGGACGGTGTGCGGTACTCACCCATTAATTTTAGGTTTCTTCTATGTCGAAGATCAGAAAGGCCAATGTTATGGTACCCACTCCCAAAGCTTATGTCAAATCTGTCTTGAGCAAAATTGGCTTGCCTTGTGGAGCCGGTAATATCCCATATACCAGCACCCCTTACTGGTCTCATGCAGCTATGGAATGGATCTTGAGAGTCCTCAACATGCCGAAGTACTATATCAAGTATTCTCATGGTGAGATAACTGCCTCGTGGTTTGTAATTTCTCGGCAGCCAATAACAATTGTTTGGGATTTTTTTGCAGATCTTCACATTGACATCAGACGTCGTGCTTTGAAGAAGTTGGAGAGGGAAGCGAAGAAGGGCAACTAAAAATTTGACAATGTTTGGATCATAGAGCAGCCTCGACATGTTCCACCCAATTGTATATTCTGGCTTCCTGAGAGTTGGTGCGCGGGCCTGCAAGATGCTTCACGTTTCAGATGTTTGATTTCATTGATCAGATAGAACGAGATATTCGTTTGTTTTACATGTTGAGATGGAGATTAGCTTATGATAGAACGTTTCCGTCTTTGTCCCAGTTCCACCCCATTTGTTCGTGCGTCCATGTCATCCATGTGCCCTTCTCTTGATCGTATAAGGGGGTGATCATGAGCTGACGATGCATTCCTGCTTGTTTGTGGAAGTTGTTCAGTGCTTGGAAGTCCTCTTCGGATAGCGTGATTGTCTGGGGAATGTGACTTAGGAAGAAAAATTAGTGCGCAAAGGGTTAGAGTCAGCCTACCGTCAAATTCTGCTTCAGTCGCTCCTCCTTGACACTCTTTGGGATGACGGACGTTCCTCTCTGGACACCCCAGCTCAAGAGGATTTGCGCCACACTGGTATTGTTCTTGTCTGCAATTGCTTTGACTTGATCATTCGTGAAGAAGGGTGAATCCGCTCGACCCAGAGGCATATATGCTGTAAGATGGATTCCTTTGGAGTTGCAGAATTCCAAGAGATCGTTTTGAGGAAGCATAGGATGAAGCTGAACTTGGTTCACAGCGGGAACGACAGTGGTATGTTGAAGTAGATTGTTTAAGAGTTTGACGCTGAAGTTGGATACACCGATAGATTTGACGTTTCCTGGGTGAGAGGTGTGATTCTTTCGATCCAACAACAAGTCACTGAATGGATTTACCTGTTTCAAGGAGTTTTTCCATTGCCTTCCATGTTTCGATGTAGGTTGGGGATTCATCTGGTTGATAGATCTTTCCTGTGGCGCACAAATAGCATTGGATGGGGACAAAGTCCGGATGAATGGGGATAATGCGAACCATGATCGTCACTCGCTTGGGGCCAGTGCATCAAGTACAGATCAATATAATCGACACCTAGATTTCGTAAGCTTTCCTCGAATCCTTTCTGTACATCGCCATGGTGTTTCTGGCTGAATGGAAGTTCAGGAAACGATTTTGTTCCTAGTCACCCTGAGACTTACTGAAGCTTTGTGGTTAAAAATATCTCGTGCCGAGGGATATGAGACTCTCGAATGGCCTTTCCAACGTGTTCTTCATTGTCTGTGCAAGTAACCCTGTCAAAAGTGTGCCACGAGGGGGAACAAACCAGAGCTGACCATAACCATAGGCCTATTTTGACGTCATCAACACCGGAACCGCGAACAAAAGACAAAAGAGACGAGTTTTTTGACAGGTGACACTTACGGTGTCAAAGTGGCGGTATCCTAGCTTCAAGGCTTGCTTGACCATCTGTTCAGCATCTTCGCCTCCGCCTGGATAACCCATCCAACAGCTTTGGACATTGGGGGTTGTGATGAGTACAGGAAGAACAATGTCCCTTTTCTACGCACCCTAGTCCCACAGCAGGTACGTTGTGTCCATCGTTGAGAGTGAATACCTTTGTCGATGCCATTTAGCCAGATGAGGTTGTTGTAAAAGCCACGGCTCCACACAGACTGATTAGCGATATATAAGGAAAGGTGGAGGTTTCAGTGATGCAATGAGATCTACGGTCTCGAATTCCCGTTTCACCACGTGCTGACCTACCAACCAGGATAACTGCAACCGACTTCGATGATCGACTTTGGATTTGACTTTGGCTGAAGGGCGATGCAGTAAGCGCCGTTGTCGTCGAGAGTGATTGGAGAGGAAACCAAGGGTCCCGGGGATTACACAGAGAGAAAGGGGAGTCCGGAGAGATCCTTGGAGGGAACGCTGCGACGGGGAAGTGGTTTGGTTGTGTGTTGCCTTGGGGACAGACAGTCTTGATGCATCTTATCAGGTTAAAGATTAGAACTAGACGACGTAATGGCTACAGATCGTATAATAAAAAGGACTTGAGAGTTGTGTCTTGTGATTTTTTTCTAGTGGTCGTCATCGATTGACCCCCCCTGCTCAACGTCACTCTTTTGTCTTTGAACGCGCTGGCCGCACATTCCTTATAAAGCCTCCGCAACGGTCGTTCCTTCCCCAATCGTTTCGCTAATTTCCAATCGGACTGCAATAAAGAAACCCCCGCGTAACCAAAACCGCTTTATCCCACTTTCTATTTTACCCACAACCTTCTTCACGATTCCTCTTGAATCCTTCGCCTGGCGCTGAATCACCCACAATCACTGTATCTTTCTCTATAATAAAATGTCTCTCAAGGTACTTTTGCAGTCTCTTTTCAAATTTGTTTTTTCACTTACACCGCTCCTTAGGCCGAGCTGGAAGCTTGGGCTGCAGCCCTCAAAGCCTATGACGAGCAGGACTATGAAAAGGCTTTAGAATCTTTCTCTGTGAGTATTTTAACTCGCAGATCAGGTCCAGGCTTCTTTGGGCGTTGTTTTCCCAACGATCTTGGACGGCGATCCCGGCGTAAACTCAATTACTTTTTGTCTCTTATAGAGAATTGCGGATACCTCAAAGATTTTAACGAATATAGGTCTAATTTATGCCACTATTGGACAACATGAGTTAGCAGTGCGTCATATCCTTCCCGCTGGGTGAACCCTCGATCTCGATCTCACTCTTTTCCGCAGGTCGACAACTTCAATGCCGCTTGTTCCCTAGATCGCTATCTGGCAGTCGCGTACGTCAGGGCACGTGCTCATGCAGCTGGATATCCGACTTAACCTTTTGTCACTAGTTACTTCCAGTGTGGCGTGTCCAACTTTGTGCTGCGGCGGTTTGAACTGGCATTCCAAGACTTTGCCGAGGCTGCAGTACATCTTCGCGAAAATGATTTTATGTAAGTTCGAAATGTATCGGTTCCGTCTCGGGTTGATTCTAACTTGCTGTTAATAGTGACTATGAGCAACTTGGACTCAAGTTCAAGCTTTGGTCTGCCGAAGTTATATTTAACAAGTCAGTTGACCGCTCCTTCTCGACATTCTCAGTTCTGAAACAGCTTGTTCCAAGGGGTCTATGTAAAATCTATCTCGGTGAAACTGTGGAAGGCATACGTTTACTAGAAGAAGCACGTCAAGTGAAGCAAACTCCTGAGCATGATGTTATAGACGATGCTATCGCTGACCGTGGACAAGGATACAATGTCTTTTCAATTGTAAGTATAAGCAGTGGACAGAATGTCTGCATTGCTAACTTGCTCTCCTCAGCCTGCTGGCATACTCTATCGACCATCAGAAAACAAGCTGAAAAACGCAAAAGCCAAGGATTACCTCGGCAAAGCGGTAAGCTCTTCATTTTCGGAATAAGTGGCTTGAAAGGCTTACCTTGCACGACAGAAACTGGTTGCAGCCGCTGACGTGAAAGATGCCTACACAACCTTTGTTGGTGCAACAAGGCTCCAGCAAGGTCAGCTTCCTTCGGGAGCACCTCTACCTGCGGGAAGTAGACCACCTGGTTCTCGTGATGGCTCACCTATCCGAAACGCAGCCGAGATTTCAAGAACAGGATCTCTCAGTCGATCCCGGACCGTCAACGTTGCCCCAAGCCGTGACCGCGCTAATACTGCGAACGATGGAAGACAAGAGACTGGATCAGCGTTGCGAAGAGGAGCGACCGTAACTATTGGAGGTGTCTCTGATCCATTTAGGGGACGATCTGGCTCCGCTGCTGCTGACTTTAGTGGAGGTGGGGGAAGGAATTCTGGTGGATCGAGTGGAGGATCGAACTCTGGAGCTCAACCCTTACCTGCTGGTGTAGTCAAAGGATTAACCATCAGGAGACCAAGCGGTGAAAATGGAAGATTCAGTCCAGCGAAGGAAGTGAGGAGACCTAGCGCCGATGATGCTCTTGGTGTTGGTCTTAGTGTTGCGAGAGGACCATCGCCATTACGAGAACGTGAAGAGCCAAGGCGGAATCAGGATCGTGCCCCGCAGCGCCCGCAAAGGCCATCGGATAAGCCAACGCCTTCGAGATCCAGGACAACGGACGAAACCTCTCCAAGGATGGGTGAACGTGGTGTTACGCAAATTTACGACGATTATTTGGATGCTTATGGTGGTGTCGGTGACGGGCCACCGGAAGTTCCACCGTTGAATGTTGGTCGAGTCGCAGCATGGGCTAACAAGACGATCGCCGGTGCTTCACCAAACATGCCTCCTTCTAGAACACCAAGTGTAAGAACTGGTGGTAACAATGCGGCTTTGAGAAGACAGCTGAGCAGGAGGCCTACCTACGGTGGTGGAGGTCGTGCACCAAGCAAATATGCAGATGAAGATGACGATGGAGGATATTACGGAGATGCAATGAGTGGGCAGTACGATGACTTGGTCTTCGATTTAATTAAGATCAGGGTGAAGGTGAGTTGGTTTACTAATGGCGTGTCCTCCTGCCGAGTTGCATGATTTAACTTTTTTCTTTTTGTGATGTCTCATTTCTCAGCTTCACTACAGTGATGACGTCCGTGGGATGGCGCTTTCCCCTGATCTACCATTTGAAGAATTCGTGGACAAGATTACCATGAAGTTTGGGAAACGATATGGTCAGCTGAGCATGAAATTCAAGGATGAGGATGGAGGTACGTGGTTTTTGGACATGTGAAGAGGCATGTGCGTCTCCGTTGGTGACTAACTCATATTTACCTTTTATAGGCAAGGTGTCCTTGAAGGATGAGATGGACTATGAAATGGCGATAGAGACAGCTCGTGAAAGTGCACAAGGAAGACCAGAAGGCAAATTAGAAATATGGTTGACTGATGTTGAGTGAATTGGTATGTATCGATACCTTCAATTATTCGGGCCGGAGTCTCATATGCCGTTGTTTGCCCCAGCGATATTTGAACAATAAACTCCCTACTCTTTTAAGCCTCCCCAGTATTCCACCTCACCTGTGTTACTAATTTAGCTTCATATTCTACTCATTCTGCGGACTGGTTATTCTGCAGTTTAGCCATAACTACATATTGATTTACTGCTCGCTTACTGATGCTTCCCCCATTCGGTGTTTTTGTTCTCCATTCAGGGAGCGGTCACGGGATTGATGATTTTTCTTCGACCGTTGTCATTCGCAGCTTCTGAGCTTTTTATCGACCCTGTCGATTTCCCAATCATATCTCTCTTGGTGACTGGATAAGCGTACCCACTTCCATTCAACTATTTTCGCTTCCATAGAGTCGGTCTTTTATCCATTTGAACTTTATTTTTCCGCATACTCCACCACCTTCCATCATCTGTACTTTATCCGTTAACAATCCCGCTTTTGTACTATCTCAACGTTGCCCGGGATCGTCAGAGGCAGTCCGGAAGGTAAAGATTCCGACATGGAAAGGGATCTGCGGAATGTGGGGCCACAAGGCAACGGTGTGAAAATGGATGAAAGGATCGTGGCTAATGATGCAACCCCGCGGTGACTCCATCGTTATAAGGCGCCCGTGTCCACCCACCTCCACCTTAAAAGACTATTTTCTGTCCAATAGAAGTTCGAATAGAGTGGAGGTATGTCCCTTTATGGTAAAAATGGTGGAGGTTTCAATATGCGACCCTTGTCTCCGGTGGATTCGGATGGGATATCAGCAGCCTTGAAACAAGAGCGTGTAATTACATTCGGCATGTTCTACGCAGTCTGGTTCTTTATGATTAGTGAGCACACTGCCAAGGCCCAAAGGCTAGGGACACGCGTCCCAATCGGTCGATAGAATGAATCACAATCGCCGGCCCCGAGCCATTATCCAATAGGGTGGAGTGAGGAGTCAGCAAGGAGTCTGACAGATGAAGATCGTCACGCCATAAGACTACTTCTGAATCTTATATGGGCTACTAAATGGGTGCATCGTTCAATTGGGGGTGGTCGGAGAGAGTAATTACGATGACGGGAATGTATTTGATTTTGATGAGTAAACTGATGAGTAAACATCAAAACAGTTGTATTTCCCCGCATACCTTTGTCAGCAACCGTAAAAAATGCGCTCAGGCGTTTAGTTAACCCCCGTCATGGTATATTAAGACCCATCCCTTCCACGCTTTCCTCGGTTTCTTGACCTGGGTGCCTACTCACACCTTTTCCTCTCCATTTTCTCTCGAACTGTTGGTTTCGCGACTATCCGAGGGCCTAGGAAATGGATTCTGAAGGAAGGCCTATATCTACCACTTATTCAACTACAACTGCTGTACCACGTATTAATTCAATGATCGAGGAGTCGAGGAGTCCGTCGACTATCGTCTCGAGAACACCAACCATCACGGATGAGAAGAACGAGAAAGTTCAAGGCTCTTCACAAGATGGCTCAGGTGCAGAAGGCAGCGAACATCATGTTGACGTTGCTCGGGCCAAGGCAGACTTCGCCGCTTTGGAACGCACTGTCAGCGGGACTGCAAAAAGTATCTCGCAAGGAGGCGACCTTGAAAAAGGTGCTGATGACGAGGAAGAACCGTTTGATCTCAGGGCGTATTTGCAACAGAGCAATGACGCCAGCGATGCCGCGGGAATCAAGCACAAGCACGTTGGTGTTACCTGGGATGACATGAGAGTCGAGGTCGCCGACTTTGGACAAAAGGTACGTATCCAGCACCTTGATTCCGCTAATGCATGTACTGAGCGAAGTTTCTACCTGTTTCGTCTGGATAGTTCTTCCTTCCAAAACTTCACAGTGAGTTTTAGCACGCTCGATGTCTCAACACTGCCGCTCTGCCGCTGACTTTGGACTCCCAAGATACCATTATGGAGTCGTTCATGTTCCCGCTTCAGCTTGTAATGGGCCTCGTTAGCAAGGTCAAGGGAGGAGCTGGTTTTGTAAGTTCTCCGCCGCCGGGATTCATATGGCGTTCCTGACTTTGTATTATTAGCCAACTCGCCCTATTATTCAAAATTTCAACGGTGTGCTCAAGGTGAGCTCACACGCTAGTTCTTGTGCTGTCATTGGGGTCTCATGCTCTTCGATGATTAGCCCGGAGAGATGTGTCTCGTTCTGGGTGTCCCCGGATCTGGATGCTCCACCTTTTTGAAGGTCATCGCCAATGAACGCGGCGGTTACCTCAGCGTCTCTGGAGATGTGAGATACGCTGGCATTGGTCACGAAGAAATGGCCAAGCGTTACTCCGGAGAGGTTGTTTACAACCAAGAAGGTGCGTTTTCAAAGCAACTTCCCTGGTCAATTGAAGCTGACATTCTACCTATTGGTATAGACGATACCCATATTCCAACTTTGACTGTCGAGCAGACCATCGAATTTGCCTTGTCGACCAAGACCCCTGGAAAGCGACTCCCCGGTGTCACCGGAAAGCAATTCAATCGCGAACTTTTGGAGACGCTTGTCAAAATGCTCAACATCCAACACACCAAGAAGACTCTCGTCGGAAACGAGTTCGTCCGTGGTGTCAGCGGAGGCGAGAGGAAGCGTGTCTCTATCATTGAGATGATGGCTACTCGTGCTCACATTGTTGCCTACGATAACTCGACTCGAGGTTTGGATGCTAGTACAGCGGTAAGCATCAAGGAGCCATCTCTGATTTGTGTCGTGTCCTGACTTTACGTGACGCAGCTCGATTTCGTGAAAGGTCTCCGTGTCACTACCGATATCCTCAAGCAGACCACTTTTGTCTCCTTGTATCAGGCTGGAGAGGGTATCTACAAGCTCTTCGATAAAGGTGAGAACACTTCGTCAGGACTTCAATCGACAATATGACTCATAAATGTCCCTGCAGTCCTCGTGATTGATCAAGGTCGCACCGTGTACTTTGGTTCTGCTCAGGAGGCTCGTCAATATTTCGTCTCCTTGGGCTTCAAGGACATGCCTCGTCAAACCACTGCCGACTTCCTCACCGGTTGCACTGATCCCAATGAACGTCAAATTGCTCCAGGAGTTGATCCTACCTCTGTCCCTTCGACACCTGAAGCTTTGGAGGCCGCCTACATGGCGTCCCCCTACTACAAGCAGATGGTCCAAGAGCGAGATCAGTACAAGCAAGTCATGGAGTCCGAGAAGAACCATGACCAGCATGAATTCAGGGCTGCAGTCTTGGAAGCCAAGAAGAAGGGTGCCTCCAAGAAGAGCCCATATACTCTTGGATTCTGGGGTCAGGTCAGAGCACTCGCTATCCGTCAATTCCGGTTGCAAATTCAGGACAGCTTCACTCTTTGGACATCATTCTGGATCTCGACAATCTCTGCTATCGTCATCGGCGCCACTTACAGGAATCTTCCCCCAACTACCTCCGGTGGATTCACCAGAGGCTCCGTTCTCTTCGTCTCTATGTTGGTCAACTGTCTCGATGCCTTCAGTGAAATGCCCACTCAAATGGTTGGTCGTCCCATCTTCCTGAAGCAAACCAGCTACAAGCTGTTCCAACCTGGAGCTTTGTCCATTGCAAACACCGTCGCCGACTTGCCATTCAGTGCTGTTCGAGTTCTAATCTTCAATATCATCGTCTACTTCATGGCTAACTTGGCAAGGAACGGTGGAGGATTCTGGACATTCCACTTACTGATCTATATGGCTTTCTTGGCTCTTCAAGGTATGGACCACACTTTGCCCGAAGCATAGTGTATCGATACTCATCAGCGCGATGTCTCCTTAGGTTTCTTCCGTACCCTCGGTGTTTTGTGCCCAAGCTTTGACGCTGCCTTCAGAGCTGCTGCATTGATCTTGACGTTCATGATCACCTATTGCGGTTACTTGATTCCTTTGAACTCAATGCAAGACTGGTTATTCTGGATTGTAAGTCAATCTTTTCATGCGGATGATTTCACCATAATAACTGTGCTATCTAGTATTACATCAATCCATTGGCCTACGCTTTCAATGGTATCATGGAGAACGAGTTTGGACGTGTAGACGTGAGTACATTCCTATGGCTCAGATGCGACGTGAAGCTGATATTTAATGTGCTTCTAGATGCTTTGTGATGGAAACTATATTGTGCCTCGCAACGCTCCTGGTCAAAGCATCTATCCAAGTGGACTTGGACCTAATCAAGTTTGCACATTCTTTGGAGCGCAGCCCGGTAACCCAATTGTTAGAGGCGCTGATTATGTCAATGCTGCATTCAAACTCGATGTCAATGACTTGTGGAAACAAAACTTCGTCGTACTTGTCGTTCTCATGTTCTTCTTCCAAGTCACCCAGTACTTAGCTATGGAGAACGTTTCGGTACGTGCTTTAGCAAGCCATTTAATGGCAACAAAACTGACTGGGTTACGACATTTAGTTCGCAGGCATGGGTGGAGCTCGTATCTTCATTGAGGAGGACGATGACGCTAAGGAGCGCAACGAGAAGCTTCGCCAGCGAAAGTTGGCTGGACCTGATGCCAAGGAGACTAGCGAGGATAGGTACGATACTTCGTGTCTGACGCGCAGAACACGAGGTTAATATTTCAATTGCAGCTTCCAAACTAGTGGCAAGGCTTTGACCTGGAAAGACGTCAACTATACTGTTCCTGTACCCGGTGGAACCAGGCGACTTCTTCATGATGTCACAGGCTATGTCAAACCCGGAACATTGACCGCTCTCATGGGTGCTTCTGGTGCTGGAAAGACTACCGCTCTCGATGTATTGGCTCAGAGGAAGAACATTGGTGTTATCACTGG
>WSTZ01000193.1:0-23242 GCA_019632295.1 Tulasnella sp. 418 | reverse complement strand
CGTGCAAAAGTTTTGCACTTATATTGGATCGGTGGATTTACTTGTGGGAGGTATTCAAGTTAAAGAAGTTGCAAAGGTGGTATTTGGAGGACGATTCCAGACTTCCAAGAATGCTTTGGTTCCTCGAGCTCCTCCTTCAGTATCGTGTTTCCAAAAAGGGTTGGGGTTGGGGTTGAGTATGGATTTGGGTATCGAGTCGAATGATGTTGGAAATGAAGAAGATGATGATGATGAGAAGTGTTGGTCGATGCACTGGAGTACGGATGAGAATAGGGTCAAAGTGGTTCTGGTGGAAATCCCTGGAGAAAATACGTGGTGGCCAAGATCCATTAAAGACTTTGCTACTCCTTGAGCACTGCAATAACTCCTCTTGGCCCCTCACCAAAAACACACTAGTGAGTCCATCACGGCAGTTTAGCGATGTGACTCAATTTTTTCCTGTGTAGATTCAAAGGACTTTTTCTTTCAACTCACTCATCGCTTTGTTTCACTGGAAAAGGGAGATCATTCTCTCGGGAGTTATCATATTTGCCATTTTTTTTCGTTTTGTTCCGTTTTCAATTACGCTTATTTGCTCTCATCAACGACTCCATTCTTCTTTCCTTTTCTTCTATTTCACTCTAACTTTATCAATCACCTCTCTCCAAAAGAATTCTTGGCATCATTTTTTTTTGCATTTTCCCATCTTCTTCTCTCAGGTTTCTGTGTTTTACATACATATTGGTACACTACTCCCTCCCTGGATATGTCGATATTTACGCCACGCAAAGTTGTTTATGCAATTTCAAGAGCAATGTTACCCATTCATCCACATGCATATGAGTGACTTGGATCAGTGCACAGGTCAATGCGTAATAGGTTTACGGCTCCTTTCATGGGGACACGTAGCGCCAATAACTGTATGACTACGAGTGAGTCCCATGGGACATAGGCGGCACTGCCATTTGATAATACAAATAATCTCGAGCTTTTTCCTAGCGCCCTTGTTACCGTTACCGAATGTTCCTTTCTCTGTAGAATGTGATGTCGGTACAGAACGCCGAGCAATCACAGCCACCGATAAAGGCCTGTGTGATCAGGGATTGTGATTGGTTGTTACCGTCACGTGGGTGCTTTGTAGAAAGTTGGTACCGCCCTTCTTTGGTCGAAATAGAAACAACCGGAGTTTGGTTTCGCCACGGTTTATCCTCTTTGATCCACTCGAAGATTACGTCGACTCTACCACGTTCCCGGTATATATATACGGTCGAATTCGGAGTCTGCCTGGATACTATCTCCCTCCCTCTTACAAAGTTACACATCAACCCATGTCCCTTATAGCTGTACCGGTCCTTGCGGTCATCTCTTCCCACCTCTTTGTGCTAGTCAATGCTAAAGGAGGTGGAGGTGGAGGTGGACGCGGAGGTGGGTCTCGAGGAGGAAGCAAAATCAAAGGTGTTGGAGGAGGTGGTGGTGCAGGAGGAGATCCCGAGACTATTGGTATTATCATTGGCTCCAGTGAGTCCATCACAACAAATTATGCTGTTTTGTTATCGCCGATGTTGAGCGATATGTCTTTGTTGCGTAGTCATCGGTGCAATCATTCTCATCATTCTGGCTATCTGGCTTTACAAGGTCTATAAGAGAAAGCAGGCTGCTAAGGCTGCTGCTGCTCTCGCCAACCCCGTGAACGCCGATTTGGAGGCTGGAAAGACCGAAGCATATGACTCGAAAACAGAGGAATCTACTCCGGCGTCTGTTCCAGCGCCAAAACCCATTGTGCCATCTTGGAAGGCAGCACTCCTATTTGCTATGTCGAGGAAACCTCGTCCAGAGAATACTTCTTTGACCGTTCCTCAAGCTCATGACGATAACGTTGCGTTGTTGGGTCGTCGTGAAAGCTTCACATCCGAAAACAAACATCATTCGATGATCTCAAGAAGTTCGTCACCCTCCAACAGTTCAATCAGTGGGGGTCACTCTCCAACTCGTCAATCGTATGAAAGAGTGAGTCTTCGATTACTTGGTGAATTTACCGCCCGCGGTCTGACTCGGTTTGACTCTAGCATGTGCCTCAACTTTCCTATGCGCCCCCCAGTGGAGCTCCACCCAATTACTCTCCAAACTCATACTCTATGTCCATGCCCGCGCATCACAATAGCGGCAGTCACCTACAGATGCCGTCTCCTGTGAGTATTCTTTACCTCATGGTGATTGCTATGACACAGGTTCTGACCGAGACCTCCTCATTTCAGGGCTATTACTGATTGACACCAAGATTGCCTAGGGAACGGACCTTCATTCGCCTGTATATTGACACGATAACATGTCCTCCCGTCGCTCTTTCTGAACCTTAATTAATCGCCATTCACCATTGACCGCCTAAACATTACCTTTTTCGAACCTCTCCGCTCGAGTTCTCAGTTCACACCTTTGCGGTCCAGAGGGGTGCGAATATGCACCCGTCTGACAAGCAAAGATTTCCAGTGTAGCGATGTAGTTGACTTTCTTGTAGCCTTACCGTATTATTCTATGAAATTTATTTATTGTCGCTTGCCTACAAGCTCTTTAATAACTTTAAAGTGCGTGATGAGTCAGATCCCCATTCTCGGACATAGATTCCCATATTAGGATTACGCCAGCCCAAGTGGCCAATATTGGCTTGCAATGTTTATAGAAATGTATGTATAAACTCTAAAGTGGCTGCGTGAAGCCCAGCTTTGGCTATATACGTGTAAGTTGGTGATTTCCATATCAAGTGGAATGCGGTTTCGAGAACATGAGCTACATCGTAATTTCTTGGGTTTTAGTAATGACATTACCAAACATCGGTCTTATCTGATATGTTCACAGAACCGTGGCGAATAGTGGCTTGTGATAATTAAACCCTTTCATTTTTTATGCCAGTGCTGTATATTACACAATAGATCTGAGAGAATTGTTCCATCCGCACTTCGATCCGGGACCTTCCAAGCATGCGTCTGCCGATCTAATGGCGATCTGGACTCGATAAAGAACAGCCACATTTCTACGTACTAGTGCGGTACGTCACAAACTTTCGAACCATCCACCATCGTCGTGTTCGAACCCGTCGTTATCAAATTCCATTTCCAGCAGCTGTGTTAGGACGTAGCGTCCCCTCCTAGCTCCTCTTTGTCATGGATACGTCTGGAGCTGAGACAGTTAATATACCTAGCGATGGGTTATGCATGGAAATGCCCGCCCCCAGCATCACTAGTAGAAAGGTCACCAGATAGTGTTGAAGATGATAGAATGAGACGAACCAGTGCAGATCGGTTAGCGACTGTCGATCGAAGAGACCAAGAGCGGTCATTTGGTCACTCTCTGGCACCAAGATGGCAATAGAGTTCCTCGACGGAGTACCTGTATGAAGCTAGTAAAAACTTTGGCCACAGTGATAAGGGCGAACTACATGATTGGAGGAATTTTCTTGCTTGGTCGCTCTTGTACAGCCTACTCATTCTAGTCGAAGAGCACTTTTTGCCCCGACTTTTCGCATGTTTTTCATATGATCACTGTGAATTGCATATAAAGTCGACTCTCTACGGGCTCAGCTAAATTATTCAGTAACCCTCTTCAAATCCAGAATCCCCATTCGATGTTCCTTGTATCACTCTCGATCCTTGCAGCCATCTTTTCTCACCTCCATGGTATGGTCAATGCCAGAGGAGGAGGTGCTTCTGCTGGTGGTGGTGGCAGAGGAGGACCTGGCAAAGGAGGGGTTATAGGAGCCGCTGGAGCCGCTGGAGGAGGAGGAGGAGGTGGAATTTCTGGTTTGATACTTGGCATCATCATTGGCTGTGGTGAGCTGTTTTAACAGATTTCAAGGTTACCAAATAATAATCATACCCCTATTGATAGTTGCAGTTGTTATCATCATCTGTGCTCTCGGTTACTGGTATTTCTACCGTTGTGCCAAAAAGGAGAAGGCTGCAAATGCTGCTGCTACTGGCAAGAAGCCCAAACCCGTCGACTTGGAGACTGGAAGGACTGAAGCAGATGACTCGGGAACGGAAGTTTCTATTCACTCGTATTACACGACCTCAAAGACCTCGGAGTCCCCTGATACTCCAGTTAGTGGGCATTCATCTCCAACTCATCGGTCATTTGAAAAGGTGGGTTTCACTTATTACTGGATACGAACACCCACTTATCTTATGCCGATTCTCGACGTAGTATACGCCTCAGCTACACTACGCACCTCCAAGTGGACCTCCTCCCTATTATCTCAGGCCAACCACCTTGCAAAATACTGGTGGTCACCTACAGATGCCATCATCTCCTGTAAGTTTCGTCGTTTCATAGGCTTTATTACCCACTGGTTCTGATGAGATTGCTTATTTCAAGGCCACTCATCATGCCTAGTCAGATTATATTCTGATCTGATACACGAACTCCCCGTTATATCCTACCTCGACTGTACAGTGAAAAACTCGCTGAAGCGAAATTTCATCTCGACTAGCGATAACTTTGTTTGTAGCGATTAGCCTCACTCTTCTTGTACATATATCGATTTCTTTTTTCTAACAGTAACATAGTTGATGCTAATTGCCAACAATTTCAATGATATAAGAAAAGTCCTCCACGTGTTCGTGAAGCCAACGTTGATCCCCCACACCCAACAATTCACAATTTGCCTCGACCCTAATTTCCAATACGCGTAGCGATGCTACGGATTCAGACTCCTCTCTAAGCCTGACCAACCCAACGCAGGAGTAAGATAAGAATATGCATCCGAGTAATCGGAGATTGGTGAGGTACGGGTAGTTCGTTGCCAGAATTTCAAATAGATCACTTGTCATCAGTGTTGAAGTGATAGAGTGAGATCAACCAGTGAAGATAGATTTGAGAATGCGTTCTGCGCCACCGATAGTTCGAGACCAAAGAGGTCTTCCTGTAGACTCCGGAGTCCGAATAACGGCCCTAACCTGAGAGCTTGTAATCCGGGAAAGGGGTTGTATGAGGCGACGAGAGGGAGGACATAACTTGTTATAAGGTCAGCCTCAATGGATGTGAGGCAGGGAGCTTTGATGTAGCGCCAGACCTGAGAAGCGTCAGAACGGAAAAGAGAGTGGAGTCGAAGTGATGAGAGATTGGGCAGTAAAATTGGAGTTTGCATACGTTGGGTAGGATTTTTTAGAATTCTTGGTTCGTATATCAATAGCCGGAGGGTTTCCACTTGAGAACATCTTGTTAAGATATATAGAATATCTCCAGTAGTGATGTTGCAAAATCTTGACATCTCGTCGTCATCGCCAATGTGTAGTAACCTGAGGCCTGGCATGTAGGGCAATATTAATGACCTTGGAAGTAATTGAACACTTGTAATCCAGGTGGTCAGGTTTGGAAATCCTTGTTCGAACACACGGCATCTCCGGGTTAACCCGGAAAATAGAACGCCCCATGTTCTAAGTACTAGTTCCTCCAGAGGGGTTGCCGTTTCCGCGCGAAGCTGTTTGCCTATGATTTGCATTGCCTCGAAAGGAAGATGTACTTTGATACTTCTCCAGCGATGGATGTAGGGCTTCACCAGTAGGAGAACCTCTTCAACTTCATCATAATACAAGGATGTCCTGCTTTCCTTCCCACCATCAATGATCAGATCGAGGGGTTTGTTCCTCGACCGCTCCAGAAAGGTTCGCTGTTTCTCCCAGTTCTGGTACTTTCTAGCACCATAGAAGCCCGCATGACTCCATAACGTAGGAATATCCGGTACGTAATGTCGCCATCTTTGACAAACATGGGAGAGGATGACTGGCATCTCGAGAAGTTGTTCTTCGTCATCGTCATTGAGCAAATGGAAGATTTGGTGAAGGATGTCGTAATTCAATTTTTCGATAGAGCATCCAACAGCCATAGAAGCACGATGCTCCGAAACAAGCTGTTCTGCAGTGCGCATAAGATGATTCGGCGTGTATGAGATAAAGCGTTCTCCTGGGTGCGAGTTGATAAAGATGAGGTAATCTGTTTGCCCAGAGACCTTTCCAACATCTATCTACAACTTCCGTTCCCCTGTTCCATCACCCTGTCCGCCTGATCATCTTGAAAAACTTTGGCCCACATCAACAACCGGCAATTGCCTAGCATTCCGCGTTACAGAACACGTCAAAGAATTTGGCAACAAGGGAATTTAGGAGACGAATTCTGTTACTCAGACTTGGCCCTCCCTTTCCTTCGTCAACCTCCAACGGGGTTCGCCTCTTCTCTGCGGTCACCGCAGCGGTTGGATACATTAAGCTTTTTCCCTAAGCCAGGTCTCGAGGAGGCGGGGCTCAGAAACTGGCTTAGGTAGAAAAAAGGGACAATGGTTACCAGGTTTAGTCTAGAAATAACGTTGCATGGATAGAAATATCTGGGGTGCATAAAAACGGGCGCTAAAGGGTTCCACAGACCCCCTGTTACCAGAAGATTCTGATAGACTGATTCCACGCCAAGAAATCCCTTAGGAGCTAATCATCGTTGGTTGATTCAGCTAGACAGCAAGCGATCATGGCTCCAACGTTTCACAGTGGCATAGGTTTGAGCTTTATTTGTGGGCTTGTATGTCATTTTCTAACAAATTGCACATGTTGCTTTAGGTCTTCGTCAAGACTGCTGCCCACCTTTCGCGATTTGTATCCAACTCGTCGGAAGCGTACCCTTATTACTGCACCGCATCCTATAGACTTGCATTTGAGCAAAAGGGGAAATCCTCATGCGGTGCTCAGAGCTGAGTCGGTGCCAATAATCGTCCCTTACCTCGCGAAGCCTCAGGGAATATATAGAAACACGGTAATTTTAGCCCAAAATATGTTTCGCATAGATTCATGCAACATCTATGAGTCAAGAAAACATGCAAGATCATGCACTTAAGCCATCTTCAATCAATAGGTCTATCAGCTGAGGATGTGTTGCAAACATCCAATCCGCCAGAAGTCTCGAAAAGCAAGAAGTTTCTATCGTAACATTATCGGAGGTGCTGGGTATAGGGCACTAGATGCGCCCATGTAACAACCTTGGATTCAATTCATCATCCTGATCCCCTGAGGAATGAGGCTTATCTTCTTTCAAGGCAACCCACGCACCTTCTCCTTTTGCAAACAAGTGGAAGTCCTACTATTTTCATTGTGCTACTCCCAGAGTACTGGATAGCAGGCGGGCCCACATAAAGGTGAACAGTATAGAAGAGCTGAAAGATCATTCCCCCACCGTGGTCAACGCAATGTTCGGTCCCTTTTCCGTAACATTCATTATTGCAAGTTGCTTTGCTGCAGTTGTTTCTGGAAAAGGAGGAGGCGGAGGGAGCAGTGGTGGTGGAGGTGACTATAGTGCTGGCGTAGGTTCTGTAGGAGGTTCAGCGGAGTGCTTCGCCGAAGGGAATAGTTGTGGCGGTATAGTCATTGGAATCAGTGTGTAATGCCTTTGTTCTGGTCTTTCGCGTCAATCTAACTCATCATCGTATAGTTGTTGCGGTTGTTGTGCTCATCATTATCGCCGTCATGATCAAAGCACTGAAGAAGGATGACACAACAACTACCACCGGGAATACTCAAACAACAAATGGCAAACCAAACTCAGGGACTCCAGCCATGGCGACCAGCCCGTATATTCAGAAGCCAGTCACCGCTACAACACACGCCACACCTCCTACACACCCTCCAGTCTACCCTACTTCACCAACCCAAGCCGGAAGGCCCACGTCAATTCCCGCAAATTCGTTGATCCCCGTCGCCATTATTCCTTCGCAGCCAGGTGTCCCCATGCCACCTTCGATGGATCCTAGGAACCAGAATGTCATCATCGAATTTTATACGATCGAAAGGCTCCCAGCTGCACAGACGAATCGCTAATGAAATGTATAGAACGATCTTGGTACGATTTTCCCCTTGAATTGAGTTAGTCAGAGACAATTCTTTTGCTTTTGCCCGAAAATGTAATTTTCTTCATGTTTTCGTTTAACCATTCTTCGTAACCATCCCATGGACCATCATAGCTAGCCAACTTCTTGTTCCACAAACCCATGTTGGGCTCTCGAACGCTTTCCTATTTACCAGTTCCTTGTGTCCTAGCTACAAAACGTTAATTTATTTGCGAAATCTTCATCCTGCGATTGACAGATGAAAAGTTGGGGTAAAAACCCCGATGCGGGATGAACGGTCGAGATGACTTCGATGACTTCGATGAGCTCCTTGATTACGTGGGCTACATAAACCGATCAGTAAAGCGGATATCGGAATTTCGAGTCGCTCACAGCACTGATGTGGAATTAAGGACTTCAGTAAAGCTCTGGCTATTGGTGTATTGTGATCAGGCGTAACGAAGAAGACTGAAGTTACTTCGGGATCTGCGAGGTCGTTGAATGTAGAGCAACGTTCCTGCAATCGATCAGACTTTGATTGGTTTCAAGTAGATGGAAGGACGTTCGAGTTCTCTAGTATAGCTTTAAGCACCTGTCTGATATAGGTGTCATTATTCAATCAGTAATCAAGTGGAGCCTTATGGTTGGCCACAGAAGTAAAGTCACTTTTGTGATCAAATACATAACTCACCTTACAGGATACAACTTTTGCGATATGGACGTAAGAACATATTTGCTACTACAGTAATTGTTTGTTCGCTATCCTATCCGTCGAAAGATGGCTTACTCAATGAGAACCGCGAGAAAGCAGGGGTCTTGCGTCTAAGACTCCGATTGGACATTCGGCAGCTTGCTAGCGGCATATAAAATTTAGATTTCATCCATCCATCATCCATCCGATTGGACCTCGCAATTAGGCCCGTTTGAAAGCCCTCTGCGTGAAAATTCTTTACGACCGATTCCACACCAAGAAACTCTTTAGACGCTCGTTGTTGTTTGGTTAACTAATATGCAGCAAGCGATCATGAGATCTGGGACGGTTTGATCTGCTTCGTACACGGATCTTCTGTATCTCATTGAACAATTACACACGATGCTTCAGGTCTTTCGCCATTCACCAGGGAACACAATTCTTACAGCACCGCATCCTCATTGATCAAAAGGGGGATCCATATATGGTGCTCAGAGCTGAGTCAATGGCGACTTCCCCGATATTGTCCCTTATCTCGAAGTTTTCAGGCACATGTAAAAGCACTTCAATCCGACCCAAAAATACGTTTCATACCACATACAGAGGTTAAGAAAGCACGCAAGATCATGCAAACCGTCGTCAGTCAGATAACCTGGCTAGGGTTAATCAACTAAGGATGCTTGAAAACATTTAGCCTTCGTTCACTTCCGCCCGAAGTATCGAAAACGAGGAAATTTCTATCGTAATATTATCGGAAAATGCCGGGTATTGTGGGTTAGAGGCGCCAATGGGACAGCCTTATTGGTTCATCTTCTCATTCGCTTCGACCCAATGGAAGACCTGTCATCTGCACCATGTTATTCCCAGAGTACTAGATGACAGGCGGGTCCACATAAAGGTGAACAAGATAGAAGAGCCGAGAATATCATCCCCCCCCTAGAATCAACGTAATGTTCTCTCCCTTCTCCGCACTCGTTATTGCAAGCTTTGTTGCTGCAGTCGCTTCTAAAAAAGGTGGTGGTGGCAGCAGCGAAGGAGGAGGTAGTGGAGGATATTACTATAGTTTCGAAGAAGGCAGCAGCGGAGAAGGAAGTAGTGGAGGATATTATTATGGTTCTGAAGAAGGCAGCAGCGGAGGTTACGACAGTCACGATGTAGGAGTAGGCATTGCCAGTTCAATAGAGTGTTTTGCCGAAGGCAATGGTTGTGGAGGTATGATCATTGGAATCGGTGTGTCCCATCTATGTGTTGAGGTTTCATATAAATCTGATTCATACTGTATAGTTATTGGGGTTGTTGTGCTGTTTATCATCGGCGTCGTCTTCGCACTTAGAGTGAAGGGTAACACAAAAGCTACCGCCAAGAATGCTCAAACAGAAAACGGCATAACCGACCCAGAGACTCCAGTCATGACGACCACCCCGTCTATCCAAGAGCCAGCCAACGCTACGACACCTGCTACCCCTCGCACACCACCTCCAGCCTACACCACCTTCCCCACCCAAACTGGATGGCACCAGTCAATTTCCATGGATTCATTGACTCCCCTGGCCTTTATCCCTCCGCAACCAGTTGTCCCCTTGCCACCTTCAAACGACACTAGAAGCCAGAATGTCATCATCATATGAACGTGTAAGAACCCGGGTTCTCACTGGAGGCTATCACGCTGACACCCTTATCTCACACTCGATAATTACTCAAATGGGGTACAAGACGTGGGTAGGTGATAGACTCAAGAGAAAGGACAAGGTAGAACAAACATAGTAGACTAATGTATCGGCCCGAGGGTAGCCCAGTCCTTACAGATCGAAAGTTTCCAACAGCACAGACGAATCGCTCATGAACATGTATAGAACGTCTTGGTACGATTTCCTCATGAACTTTTTTTGTGCAGAGCCGGACAAAGACCATATTCGATGCAGTATTTCGCTTTGCCTGCAAATGTAATTTCAATATGGATTCCACCATTCTTCGTATCCATCCCATTCCCAACTCCTCGTTTCCTTGATTCATGTTAACATACTCGAGTCCTTCCTAATTACCAAATCACTGCATCCTAGCCACAAAATGTGATATTATTTGTGAGTTGTACATCACTCGATTGACGGATGAAAGGTCAGGGTATCGATCCTCGTCGCAGGTTGAACGGTCGACATACAATGAAACAGGGTGCGGGAAAGTTGAATACATAACGTGTGATTACATCGAATTTTGCTCCGCTTTCTATTACAGCACTCCTCGTCCCTGCTTTATGGTAGTCAAGTCGCAGGTTCAGATACAACCTGAGTACCTGGATCAGTTGAAACGGACTCATTGCTACCCGTGCAAGGCCGTATGTCGCTCAGTAATGATGTAAGTGACCGTGACGCTCTAGATACCCCTAGTTTAGTCTTCGGTCCCTCGTATTTTTGCTCCACATGGATGCAGATGGTACCGCCCAAGGGATGTCAAATGACATTATGGTGAACGTGGCAGAGATAAAACTGTATTTGTTCCCTTTGTCTCGTACAGTCTAATCTTTGGCGGTAATCTTAAGGGATCATGTCTTGAAAACGGTCTCCATGAGCCAGCTTTTTTCAAACCTCATCACTGGATGTATAATTAATTTGGAGAGTTCTTGCCAAATGCTACTAATGGGAAACATCTCCTTTAGGCCGAACAGCATCTTGTGTTGGCGTATTACTCGTGGTCCCAGCCGATTTTTCCGGGGGGTATTATAACATTGCTACAATACCGGTTTGAACCTTGACGCTAACTTATGTTATAATTTCAAGGGGAGTTGCTGGCGTACTGCACGCGCAAATGTGTCCGTCTTTCGCTTATCTCCAATTTTGACATGAAACATTCAGGAGATTCCGAGGCTTTTGTACCCGGCAATTAGACCCTTATGTTTCAATGGAAGCCACGTGTCTCAGAGATATTTGGCTGTTCTCAAAATTTCTAAACCTGGAATCGACAAGCGCTCTTGCCGTATGTTTTCGCTGGAGTACATCTGACACCCACAATCCACGTCGCTGAGTTCCACGTTCTATGCTACACAGACTCCAACTAACAATTGAACTGACAATGAAGAATGATCAAGCATAAGGTCCTGGATGCGATGGTTTCAAAGGTCGTTGGTTTCCCGAAACCGTTCATCTCTCGGGACCGCCCAATGATAATACTAGTGAATCGTGCCCTAGAGCATAGCCGCTTGATCCGATACCCGAAAGATGAAGGTCTTTCGTGGCTTAACGAAGCTCTGAAGTGTTTATCCATAGCACAGAAGCAATCACAGGAAGTTACCGATAACCAAGTGAGACACTTCGTTATGACATAGAAGCTCGGTAACTTGAAATCCAGGGCTCGAGATATCAACAAGCTATTGAGAGTTAGCAAAGGGGCCAGCTTTTGAAGATCTGAGGGGAATCCATGGTCAGTTAAGATATCATCGCCCTCATCACTCCTTTACTCGCTTGCTATTATTCTAACATCACCCTTTCGGGGCTCTGTGCTTTATGAATTACTCTGTACAGATTGCCTCAGCTACGATAACAGTACCAGAAGGGGGAGGAGAAAGAGACGGAGGCTGCTTTTCTGAGAGCAATAACTGCAAATATGTGGTAATTGGCGTCGGTCAGTTTGTATTGCATGCATCCTCATAAGTGATTTTCTTACGTGTAATTTCAGTAGCAGGAGTCGTCCTTGTGGTTATCTCGGTCGGTGTAGTAGTAATTTACAAGAGACGATCTATTGCTTCGACTTCAAGCCCAAGCGAAGAAGCCAACTTACCAAATCCCGCCGACCGAGCCACCTCAGCTACCCTAGCCACTTCCAGCCCTGTTAATAGGTCTACGAATGTTCTCACTGCAAACTTCACTCGTCTTGCGCGCACGACCCGCCCTCCGGTGAATATTAACGAAGGTCGGAGCGTCGCTGTCGAGCTCGCCCGGATGAATAGTAGTAACTCGATAGCTCATACGATTCCCGAGTCATGATTCGATTTCCCCACTGGCAGAATTCCGTAATTGCTTCGACAGGGAGAGGTTAGGAGCTAAAATGCTGGGGACTTCCTTGGTGAACTACCGATTATTCTTGAAGCATGAATGATATTGACAGACGTCCTCTAATAATCCTGTGTTTCTTTCTCCCTCCCATTTACGACCAGTTGTTAAATGATGTACACTTGTTATACCCCAAGAACGAATCTCGTGTTATTTGGACGGTGCATGAAACTGTATTGGTAGCTGCTTATAGTATGGAATTTATCGGATGCTGCGGCCTCTTTGCCACAATAAACAGTGACATCTCATAGATGCTTCGCTGAAGTGCAGACTAACTAAGAGTAAGCGTAAAGTTGTGCAAAGTTCAATGGGGGTCACGTGGTGTGATGAAAAGTGGTCGATTGCATTAATGAATTCGTCTGCACTATTTCCATGTCCAATAAACGCCATACAACGAATGTAATGTGTTCTGACTCAATATTACTCGAACCCGTTACACTGCGATTCTTCATTACCTTGCAGAACCAGAGAATCGGAGTCGGTGTGTACACCCCGAGCCAAGAGACTAACCCTTACTTCAAAACAGACTTTCGGCATTCGCTGCAAGCCAGTCGGCCAAGACCGCAAGTAAAATTTTCGATGTCAAGAATGAAGGAGCCAGTGCTTGGTCCATCATCATTCGACGTTGCTACGTGTCCGCTTAAGTCTACATCTCGGAGAAAGAGTACTGGAACATCCCGGAGCCACATCAAGTGAATGCATGTCCACAAGATACCAAAACACAAAAATTTGTGTATTCAATACAAATGGACTCGCCCAAAGCCGTTGTTGCTAAGCTAGGGATGATCTCAGGGTGAGTAAAACGTGCCACTTGAATCTGGATATTATCCCTTTGTGTTTCACCACCTTGATGCACAGCAACTTATGACGGACCTCCATCAGGATACTTTTCATCGCCAATTGATTCGATCGATTGGTCCCCAAACATCTACGCAATTCCGTATTCAGAGGTATCCAATTTTTTCTAACCAAAATGTTGTGGAAAGAAACTTCTTGAGGAAACGGCTATCATCGAGATCTAGAGATATTCTATACGATTGTGGCAAAATACCCTCAGCTTAGAGTCAGTGTAGAAATATGTCCCTATTATCATCCACAGGTTGACCTCAAATATTTTATACCAGAAACTCTCGGGTCTGATCTTTCACCTAGCTGCCGAGGCTGAAGGTGATCGATCGTTCGCAATATGAGATTTGCGCGACTGTACTCGAGTTGTCAAACCTGGGGTTATCACCTTCAAGACCACAAGTTCCAAAGCCACCTCCGCGGTGGAAAAATTACGCCTAAGTCAGGAAAGAGATATCGATAAGAACCTGGTGGAATTTAGAGATGCAGTAATTAGCAGATCGCATAACGGCATCCGGTCTTCACGGCATAGTTATCCATATCACCCTCGGAGCCGTCAAGATTGTTACATCAAATCTAGAATCAAAAAGTGGTATTCTTATACCGTAGTCATTTCCATTTACGGGTACCAAGTGGGGCTTCTTTGAAGGGTATTTTTAGCCACGGTCAATCTAGACGGATCCAAAACAAGTAAGTTTGACTGCGGATGCGGAGACTTACTTCGTGGAATACATAAAGGCTTCATTGTTCTAGGGCGGTGGCACTACCACATCTTTTCTATCCTCAGCCTGGTGCTATGCTCGCTATCATTGCTTTATTCATTGTTGGCTGTTTTGCTGAGGACCTCCCATCCTCTGGAGATGGTGCAAGCAATGATGGATGCTTCGCTGGTAGTAATGGTTGCAAATGGGCAGTCATTGGAATAGGTGCGCCCACAGGCATCTTGTACTGCTTCCTATTCTGACTGCACCTTATCCTGATCGTTGACGGTTCAAGTGTTTGGGGTTGTAGTCTTTGGATTCATGTTTGCCAAAGTGCATATTCTGGAGGAGGGACGAAGACTGACTCTAAGCAAGATCGCAGAACTCAATCATCTGGACTCACCTGTCATCAGAGCAGGCTTCGAAACCGGAAGATCAGCTTCCCCCATTGCAGCTGGTGTCGAATCTACACGCATTCCTACCCCTGCGTTGATCAGATTCACGGCACTATCCCAAGCGATTCTCCCTGAAACTCCCAACATCAACGCTAGCCGTAGCGTCGTTATCCACCTCATTCCACCCACCAAGTTCCCACCTCCATATGAAGAGATTCGCAGTTGAGGTGGTGGATGGTAGTGGTACGCGAAACAATGCATCTGTGAATATAAAACAACCGGTGGATAGCTGGTCCCTCTCCGCCGCATATGGCTTCAGAATATTTATCGGTGGTCACAATGCAAATCCTGTCCTTGACAGACAAGGCCCCGCAATCGAAATTTGTAGTCCGGAATTCTCAAGTCTTTCTTGTCGTTGCTGCTGTTATTGTATATAGCAGGTGACCCTTTCTTTTTCGTTGATTTGTTCAAGTTGCTGTCGAGTTTGTAGTTGACCTTCATGCCGACTTACGATTTTTGTGAAAGCAGTAGCAGTAGCGATGATAGGGCACTTGCAACGTGTTTGGGCGCAGTCTAGAAACTTGGAAGGACGAGATGGATTGCCCAATCTTGGTTCACAGATGGAGAGGCACGCATTGAATAGAAGGACTAATTCGAAGGCTGTCAATTTGGCCCAACAAATTGATACAATAGCCTTCGAACCAGGCCGGATAAATGATGAGGATCATACTTGACGCAAAGAGTCAGGAACAAAGTATTCGAAGAGTGAAACCTTCTCTCACCTGATAAGTACTCTACAATAGAGGGGTACAAATAGAAAACTGTCGTTAGAAACATTTCTTCTCCCAGTCAAAGATGAAACAAAATGGACTAAACGGCTTACCATAACCATTCCCATTCCAGCGGCACAGAGCTGTTAAGGCGAACAACCCTCAGCACTCACATGGAAGACACTAGTATCAAGGGTCGAACTCACCGCGGCATCACTCTTCCACCCACGCTTTCTCTTCGTAGGCACTCCAAATATTTCGCCTCTAAACAACTTCCAGCCACTCTCCAAACCTTTGGGCAATACGTACATGGCCAATTCCTCTCGTCTTCTTCGCTCTTCCACAAATAGGGACAACCCTGAAAGTATACCACCAAGCCACCACATAGGTTTTGATAATAGGAACTTTCTAAACGTCATCGAGACCCCTGAAGGCAATGGAAGATCATGCAAGAAGTGAAGGAGGCATATGTATGCTGGAATGTACGTACGAGGTCTCGTTCAGCTCGCATGCTAAGGAAATGAATAACCGCCCACTCACATTGATAAATAGCAACAAAGGCTCCCAGAAACGTTGAGCTTCGAATAGTCCCCAACAAAGCCTTCACCATCATTCTAAGTGGATCCTTCATGAAGATCTTCCGTTTGAACAGCAGCATCGGAATAAAATGAAGCGCTCCGTATACAGGCGCCATCCATTTGCCCACTTCCCATATCCTCATCAGACCCGTTGTGGTGCATGAATCAAAGTGTGGGTGGATACCGGCGCTAGTGTCAAGACGTCAGGTTTACGTTCCCGCGTCTTGCAGATGGCGCTTACCAAGACATCATCCTGGGCCCATAATCACCCCTCTTTGCGCGCTCAAGATGCTCTAACATCTGTCTTCTAGCTTCTTTAGTCACAATCTGGCAAAACGCAAGGTCCGGTCAGTCACGAGATAACTTGCAAAACAGCGGAACCAGACTCACGCTGCCTTTCCCGTTCCATGGTATACCTTTACCAGTAGCAAGCCTCTCTAGCCTATCAAGGTTTAAGGTACCCTGTTGTACCAGTTCTCTGTTCATGTCCACTGCATCTTCTGGAACTACGGATGCCTTTTGAATCCTAGATATTTGACACCATAAGTATTTGCCCAATGGCCATGGTGGCGAGGCAGCCACTTACCAAGTATTATACGATCGAGGGATGGTATCAGGTCGAAGAAGATATCCATACATTATCTGCCCACAACTACGGTATGGTGAGTTACACTGGGTATTCAGGAGTCCGCATGCGCTCTCACCATAAAGAAAATACGAGAACGGATCCAAAAGGTACAGTGATGCCGGTTCTTGCACTCCAAAGGTTAAACGACCCTTGGAGCCCCCTACCAGATGAAGACAGCATTAAACATTGAGATGCATGGACCATGGTGGGACATTGACTTACCGAACGAACATCTGTTGACTGATACCCAATCGCCGGCCCTTCTTCTCCATCAATACTGCAACTCCGCCTGCCACAAACCCAGCTAGAGCAGCATGCCATCTCTTGTAGACGTATCCCTTTTCTTCGTATAGCTTCGCGGCAGTTTGGGTAGATGTGGATAGATGAGCATTGGGCATGGATCCAGCATCATAGATCTGGGTATCGACATGTTCCGCAAAATGGGCGCGACGAGGCATCCGGGATGTTGTGGGTGTATGAATGGGAGAGGTAGATGTTGTTGAAGGTTCTGTGGATGTCTCGACTGGTCCAGGTGAAGGAGGTTTGGTGTCGATTGTGATAGGGGTGAGTGACATGATGCCCTTCAGTCTTGGATTGGTCTTGGGTTTAGCCCGGGAAAGAGATCCATCCCGACGTTTCATCGACAACCCAAATTCCACATCAGAGTTGGGATAAGATGATGCTGCAGAATCCTGGTAATGATCAATCTCCTTGTCCTCGTCGTCCAGGGTCTCGTTAGGTAATTGTTGCTGATGCATTTTGGATTCCTCTATGCGTAAAGCGATGATAGGCAATCCATTCAGAATATACTTGTATATCGCCACAAAGGAACCTAGCATTGCCGCAAAACGGAAGGAATCAGAGCCAAATAATGCATGAAGGACAAGTCTAGCTCGAAATTTCCTATCACGTAAAGGCAAAATCAATAAGTTAGGATCCAATTCCATGATGGAAAACGCGTACTTTGATGTTCGAGCAAGAGTAAAAAGTAACAAAAATATATTGACACCGGACCGAGCAGTAAAGGCGAGTATTCCTGCTCCTATCAAGTTGAACCGAATTACATTAGATAGCCACCAAGTGGCGCTGCTCACTGGAGACGGGCATACTCACTTAGTGCACCAGTGCCAGCATGTTCTGCGCAATCTCTCAGACTTTCGAGAAGCACAGGTGGCTCTCCTTTATCTCTCCATACGAGCTTCTTTCCAACCTTTCTAACTTCCTGGTAGTTGGAGAGGACGACAAGGTTCTCAAAGGACTTGTATAGGTCCGAACCTGACCTCGGAATCCGCGATTTATGCTTTCGCCTTCTCTGGCTTCTAAGTCCCTCAGAATCGGTATGCACCAATGGTATGGGTGGATCAGAGTGTCTTGATGTGTCGGTGAGCGACATTTAGCATTCACAGGTCCAAATTGAGATGTGGACCGCTGGATTAATTGACCTTATGATGTAGATGGCAGGATGGTGGACGGAGAAACCACGATGATGGTTGATATAATGTAGGCGACTGCGCGATGGACGCGTGAGTGATTAGTGCCTACACGGTGGTCGCGGTTGGTTTGTAGGTGGGGAGTAGAACCCCAGTTGTTTCACCCTGATTGCTCACGGTTCCACCCCTGAGCACCGGTTATACCTCGCCCGGTTGACCAATCAGCTGCGATCTTTTCAATCACGCTCATAATGCGACATTCATCAAGACGAGATTGCAATATTGTCGAATGATGTAGTGTATATTTCACAAAGGAGTCAAAACTACATCTTTGAGATATGCTATTGATACAGGAGTTGCCTAATAATTACATTCATTAGTACATTGATGTTATGCATCATTGATATGCAAGCTCACCATTTATCGGTTCTTGAAGTAATCCAAGAGCACATGAAGGCCTTCACTCTCTTGACCGTAGTCCTTAACGACAACACAAGAGCATCCAACAACCTTGCGAGGATTTCCTTCCCTATCAATCTTGCAAAGTCCTGCCCATTGTCCAAGAACTTTGGGATCTCCGACCTTGATAAGATTGATCTTATGGTCGGCGCACAAAGCCTCAATGAGCTTAATGTATTCAGCCTCTGAGCAAGTCTCTACTAGTACGCAAAGATGTGCTTGACGCTTATCAAGAGCCTTAGCTGCCTCTCTGAGACCACGAGCGAGACCATCGTGAAGAAGTGCATTCTTCAGAACTTGCTATACTCGGAAGGATATATTAGAATCAGGGTAAAATGTCTCCACAATAATGATACTCACCTGAAGAGCATCTTCAACTGACAATTTACCCTTCGGAGCCTCGGTTGAAACCTCAACGGCGGGGGCCTCGACTTCAATTTCATCTCCAGCGTCAGACATCCTAATTCGGGGTTCTGTTAGTATGACAATCCACATAGCTCTACGCCTGACTTACCTTAGATTTTAATGATATATTCGTATAGCAAGTTGATGTCGTCTTTCGCTTTCGTCGATGTAAAGAATCAGATTCTATTTGCGACTGCTATGTTTTGTCCATCCAGGAGAAGAACTATACAGTTTTGTCGGCCTTAAGTCACGTGATTACTAGAGCTTGCACTCCGCGTTTGCTTTTCCTGATACTAAACAGGCCACTGATCGTTTTCAGTGACCTGAGGAAGTAAGATCTGCTCCCCTCTGGTACTATGAAGTCGCAAAGTCACTTGTTTGCTCAAGAATCGCTTCTAAAGTTACATACCATCACAAAACCAAGGCGCGTTCACCTGCATTAAAATGAGGTAAGTTCGATGGCCGGTATCCAAGGGAAAGCGCTAATCGCCTCGAGATATTTGGCATGAAAGGGTTGAGGCAACTGAAGGTTTTCAACTCGAGCCGCGATACTTAGCGAGCTGCGATCCGCAAATGTAAGGATTTCCCCCAGAATGTCTATCATCGTCACAGAAAGAGGTAGGGCCATGGGTTGGTTCAATGAAATTGTGGAAAATGGAAGGATCAGAGCGTCTCACAATTTGGCGTATCAATGACTGATTCTTGACAAAGAATTTCAAAGGGTATATACAAAGCATCTTATCATGCAAGCAAGTACAGAACATACATACGAAGAACTTGTATTTAGAAGTACTTCACCACCACAGAAAGATAAACTCCATCGAAGGTGCTCTTGATTGTGACCGTCGGCATGAAACCTCGCACATCGTGAAAAGCGATGGCTCGGCGATTAAAGAGGTCTGGTTTACTCGTGACCACGACATATAGAATCCCGCTTCACCTTCATTCAATCAAAATGAGACATGAAGAGTGATTGGTAGGTGCGAGCATCGTGGCTGTAATTTTCTTTGTAGAACCCGTTTGGGAAGCGGAGTTTGTAGAAAAATAAAAACTGTACAGTTTCCACTTTTTGTTCGGTTTTTTCTAGTTCGAACCTCACTGAGCTAATTACACCGCACTTACATCCGAAGTGAATTCTAGTATGTTCAAGAAATGCTTAGCAATGCGCCACCTGGAGTATTCGTGGGAAACGTGACTTTTCCCACAGGCGTTGTGGTTGTCTTTTCAGGGTCCGAACAATAACAAAGAACCTGCACCCTGACCGTCTTTTGTTCTTTTCATGCACCTGCATCCACATAAGAAGCGTGCTTCACCACCAAGTTGCACCAGCCGCCAAACATCCTCTTTGAGTGTTTTAAGGTTCCACGCTTCATTCAAGCCGAATAGCGTTTTCGTCATCAAAAGGTCGCTTGTATAAATACCCTCACGAAACTTTTTGGGTATCTCTCAGCGATTGACTCGCCAACTCTGCTTTACTCTTACCTTTACTCTTGGAGGCCGGCTTCTCAATAATCCCTCATCTACTCTAATCTCATTCATCAACCACTTTGTCTCATCCTAATGCCATCCCTGGACGAAAGACCCAATGTCGCACCTCGCGCCTCTCCGCCGAGCACTCCTTCAAAGACCGGATGGATAGTTCTGGCTTGTGAGTCTCACTTGCATGATGATCTGGCCATCAATCTGACTCTATTTGGGCTTATTTTCAGGCTTACTGCTCGCCTTTCTCATCATCACTCCTTTGATTTGGTGGAGACGCTTACGGTCATGGTACCGCCACATCAGAGGAAAGAAACAATCCCAAACAGAAATGGATATGAATGATCAAATGGAAGAGACCGGCTTTCAAGCAAGGGTTTCACAGCTCTTCGGGTATCGTCGTTCAACCGCCATTATCCCAGATCCGTACACACCAAATCAATTCTCCCAAGACACGCCCGGATCACGCATGTCAGCTTCTTCATCATCTGAGAAACCATCTGTAGAGGAGCAACATGGCCTCTACAAATGGTGGAGCGAGAACGTCCTCCGTCGGAACTCTGGCGTGAGCGAAACTCAAGATGTGGAAAGCGGACCCAAGCGCATACGCACAAGGAAGCAAGCCATTCCAACGCCATCTGCTCCGTTACCCTTGATGCCTCGTCCTTTCCCAACAATCGAATCCAAGATCCATGCAAGGGAAGAGGAACGTGTACGTAGACAAGCGTCTAGGGGATCCACAACTTCAACACCCACTCATACACCTACATCATCCCAAGACACCGTTGTAGGCTCCGACATAGCCGAACCATCCAAAATCCATTGGAAGTCGGAACGCGCTGTCTACTCCGAAGTATACTCGAAATCCGAGCCATCTTTGAGGGAATCCGAAAAGATTGAAGCCCGAACAGCGGTGTCATCAACTCTCTTCTCATCGGTATCTTCCAGGTCGTTACCCCCTCCACCTCCGCCGTCAAAATCTGCCCAATCCACTGTAGCCACAAAAGGATCAATGAAGGCCAAAATCTTCAGGGAGTCCAGAATAAGCGATTTCGGCATCAAGATTAGCGACAGGATGCGGGAGTAAACGTGGCTTCACAGGGTTTCATTTCCTTACTTCATTTCGGTTGCCTTTGTTCATGGTGTCTTACCTATCTTGCATATTTGTATTCACTCCACCCATTCGACCTCGTTGGTTTGTTTCATCACTTCAATGTAGACAGCATATTACAGTATTACATCACGATTCATTTATGACACCAATGACTATCATTTTTCTCGTACTTACAAACTACATCATTGGGAATTATTCGTAAGGAGACCCGTCCATTCCAAAATCATCCTCTTCCATCAGGGTGTCGACGTTCTCCACGACATTCGATGCTTGGTCCAAGGTCTCAGATGACAACAAGGCACGCATTCGAACTTCGATAATTTCGTTGAACCTGAGCTGCACATAATAATATTCGCTTAGTGTTCCTAGATAGTGAAACTCCAGAGTACAACTCACCACCCTATTCAGTCCCACCATTTCGGCAAAGTACTCTACGCGCTCCTGTGGGGTCATTTCGTCCACCAGGGATTGAATGTTCACTTGAGATAGCATTGCAGCAGCGGCAAAAATGTTCATTCCATCGAATGCTGCCAGTTCCCTCTCACCCTGGGTCCACGTATTAGAACTTCACCGTTGAAAGCCTTGGATTAAACATCCTTACCTCATATTCGTCATCAACCAACCAACTACGATCCAAAAGCATACTCGCACCGTATACTCCGCTGTTCACTTGCTGCGATGCATTCCGAGATCTCCAATCTTGTTCCTGCTGAGCTAGTCGGTCACCAAAGACCCTTGCGTACAACGCAGCCTCTCGCTCGTTTAATGCAAACACGAATTCGACTACACATGCTGCATTTTTCGAGTTGGCGTTGGCCGATTCAGAAATGACAAGAGAACGACGAAGTTGTCTGAATGCTTTGAGAACAGGAGCAGAGAAGCAATTGATTGACAGGGCGTCGTCATCGATATGTCGAATCGAGTCGCGGTCGGCCTGTACCCTCTTGGATCTGGATGGTGAGTAGGCTTCGAATATAATGAGCAATCTAGAAAACCTCCAGGAATTTCGACAAATCTTTTCAGCAAGACTGGGGTGATCGACAGGAAGTCCCGGAAGAACACAGAAGATAGCTGCAGCATCGGCACTAAGAATCACATCCACATCTTCCAGGGAAGTTCGTTCAATAATTTCAATGCCACAGGTATTCGGGTCGAATAGATACTGGAAAATCCCGCGCTTTTGCATCAGATCAAAGGAGGTGATGAATTTGGTCGAATAGCTTGGGATATTGACCGGTTCGTTTGGCAAGCAGAAGGCGACGTAGGGCAGAATTTCCTCAGGTATGCTTCGTTTTTCAGCGCGAGAAACTTCGTGTGCTGAATGAGATGGAGCTTCCTGTACTGATTCCAAGGGGGTTGAGTCATGTTCAATGGGGATATCCTTTCCTCGCATTCCCATGAATTCGCGGAGGCAAGCACGAGCAGACCTTATCGAATTGGAGGTACTTGAAGTATAGTCCTTCGTAACCGTGGATTGCTTCTCTTGCTTGGAGGAAGTGATTTCGTCAGCAAGGGTCGCAGAGGGATTCACTTGGGTGGGCTGGAGTAGTTTGACCGCCTGATCCAATCGTCGTATTTTGCGTGGTGGTTCCATCTCGCTCTGACTTATTTCATTTTGGAGTAAAGTGGTTATGTTAACTTCATTGGGAATCGGTGCTTTTTCCGTTAAGAGAGGGTGGACCTCGTTGAGCGATTGCCGTGCTGGAGTGAGTAAGTGACCCCCGTCATCAGCTTGTTGAATTTCGAGCCCATTGTCCACGACCTCAACGTTCACCGTGATATCATTGCCAGCTATTGCATTATCATCGAGGTCTCGGAGGGGTTTATCCTCAATTCTCGTCCTGCCAGCAAGCTGATCCAGCTCCA
>WSTZ01000192.1:0-32311 GCA_019632295.1 Tulasnella sp. 418 | reverse complement strand
TCAAACATAGGACTCACGCTTTGATGTTCATGTCAACTGATGTTGGAACAGGTGCTGGCTGAGAGAATGCTTGGCTCATGCACATGGGCATGGATAGAATTGTCCATGGAGCGGGATTAGGGTTGTTGAATGGCACCCGAAGGTAATTGTACGACCTCATCTTCAAGGGTTTTACTGGGCGATCAGGGTGTGCCGAAGGGACGTTCTTTTCGATAGATGGATTAGCTCAAAACCGTAGACAGAGACATGACAACACTTACGAATCCGAGAACCGGGGCTGGTTGATGTGATGGTGCTAATGCGGAGCTACTTAATAAGGTTCCGAATAAACTCCGTCTCCGTCCGAAAGACCCTTACGGTGTTTACAGGGACATCACAAAACCCCTGACATGACCTCTGCGACGCAGAGTCCTGAAAGAGCATATTAGAGAAGACGCTTATTCCTCATCCGCAGCTTGGACGTTGGAAGATGGTGGCAAAAATTAGGACCACGGCAAATTCACTCTTTGGGTATTCGCGCGAAGGTGGATGGGCTCATGGATATCATTGGTAGGTGTCACCTTAGACGATTAGGAATATCATCCACATCATGATCATCATCAGTCGCCGTAGACAATGTTGTACGACGAGCATATTGCATATATACATGGGTTCAGAAAAATGGACCGACATGAAAAAAAATGGGGGAGCGCGGGGCGGAGAGGGCCAAGGCTTCGCAAGCGAGACTTTGCAAACGAGTGCGAAGCCTCTCCACCCCCTGGGTTGAGAGGAGTAACAAAAGTACCTAAAAATAGAAAAGAGCAGAGCAAAGCTTTCCCCGCCATGCCACATCTGCTTCATGGTTACGGGTAGAGAACAACAAGAAGATCTAACATCAAGGAATAAGCAGTAAGCGAGATATACTACGCAACAGAAATCGACACCGTTTCTTACAAAACATCCACCTACATGCTATAATAGAGCGCCTTACGAGTGACAGGTCCATATTCCTCTACCCTAATTACACAAGGCCTCTGGTTACACAAACTCTTCCCCACACATTCCCAGACCGCTCGGGCACTACATGGATGAGTTGGGGGCGGCAAACCCATATAACCATCACCTCTCGAGTGGGCGATACAGCGATCACCAAAATATTTTATGCCAAGTATGTGACATGGGATTGATCAGAAGAGGGCAAATTGCCGGCCATATTTGTCAAATGAGCTGGGGACTCGGATACACAATTGAGAGCTACTTTACGCTTACGTGCGTACAACACAGATATCAGGTAGCTGGATATGCCTTGCCCTGATTGAGCATCAAAGCGGGGAAAAGGTTATGTGATATCTGTGGCTAAAATTGCAGGGCTTTGATCCAGAGCCTCGTGAGGTGAGCTTCTCTAGGGTCATGAATATAAATGTCGAATTTGGCATTTCGGTAACACATCAAAGCCTGTCATGGCAACAAACTACAAATCTCTCATGGGCGATTGAAATTCGACTCGGTGACGAAGCGAGGCCATTGTCACAATGAAGTGTTGAATGATCCCAAGACGTTGAATTCAAGTCCGCAAAGGGGACGGAACTAGTCGTTAGTTTCCTTGATATTATAATAACTTACACTTTTGAAGACTATTTTTAGCCTAAAGTTCAGCCATGCCTTAATTGTTACTCGATAATCTGTCGGGTGCATCCAGATGTGCAATAGAAAGTATTGAGTAGCTTGAGCAAGAGCTGAGTCCGCCGATTGGTCGGATTCTGACAATTGCCACCTTGATATTCAGCTAAACGATCTAAGGGAGCTGGAACTTACCGGTTGTTTAGTGGTATTTTGGTAGGTACTATCCATATTGGGGTCGCTTGCATCAAGGAGGTGCAGGTGCTATTTCACCGGGTGGGTCAATAAATCTAGTTATACCATGCGCCCAATAACTTTAGCACCATATTAGGATGCTTGAGTGGTGCGCAGTCATCGGATGCAGTATATAAAGCACTGAAAAAAGTACAGGATGTTCTTCAGTCCCCATCTTGCTCAATTCTGATCACTATTTCAAAGCACTTCATTCCAAATCATCCATTACTCTGCTCTCCAAATAAAGCATGCGATTCATTGCTATTATAACGATTGTACTCTCCGTTGTCTCAGGTGCTTTAGCGGCACCTGTCCCAGACGCGACCACCACTGGTATCGAGCCTCTTCCATCGGATCCAGGCTATATCCCTAATGGATTTGGCTGTTCTTGGTGTCCGCCTCCCTACTGAGCAAAGCCGTATGTCTAAATATTCTGGTTATGAATTGTACTATAACTAACAACCCCTGTTGGTTATTGTAGTCGACATGGCAGTATAAGACAGCCCCAAGAATTCACTCCACTTTCAAATTCACTCAAACACGTTTTCGTACCTTTCTAATCTAGTACAAAAAATAAAGTCATTGGAAATATTGTCTGCAACTGCCCGTGCCCTGAACCTTGTTGAGCTCGTTGACCTGCCGGTTCCATCTTGCTTCGTTCCCCTCCCATTGAGGAGAGGTTTGCATCTCTACATAGAGATATTGAGCAGAACGAGACCCCAAAGACAAAGGGCACAAGAAGTGCCAGTTCAAATCGTATGCAACCATCTTCAAGCTTGCTGAGTTTATTCTGCTGTGAGGAGTAGATATGACTTAGTAGTGGTAAGATAGAATGTATTGACTTACATGTTCACAACTTACATTCGGGTCCCGCTTAAATTGATGAGAATGCGGAGACATGTTAAACATACATTCAAAAATGGTTGGCTTCGGGAGCATTTCCTGAGAGAGCGATGTAGTAAATCACCTGTATATTGTCTGCCAGTGAAGCCCAAGAAAACCTACCCTACAGTAAATCGCATATATTTCCTTCATTTGGGCCCAATTAAAACGAGAATTTGCACCCCTTTACCAAATATAAGGTTCCGAATAAACTCGACAACAAAATAATGACGTTTCCATGTCCATGTCGTTTGAAGAAGAGGACTGGCCATTTTCAAAATACTGGGTTTAGACTTGCATCGGCGAGGCTGGTCTTGGTGGCATCCATTGCGTATTGGTTTCCATCATTTCGTGATCATCGAGAATCATGTCGGACGAAGTTGCGAACGAAGAGGCTTGTTCTACTGGCTCCATTTCAACATCTTGATGTTCGATAGTATGATTCTCGATTGATGTGTGGAACACCGATGATTGGATATATGCGAAAGGTTCGGGTTGGTTGAGTTGGGTGTACAGTGTGGGAGTAACCTTGACTGGAGCCACGTCTCCCACATAGGTCGAAGTTGGCGAAGAATTGAGATGAGGTTGAGTAGGAGAGAGTTGGGGTGACGGGAAGTTGATCGACGACGGTCGGCTGTTGCTTCCGGGGACGAATCTCGTCCAAGCTCGTGGGGAATGGGAGTTGGGGCGAAGGAGATTGCAGCCAGTCCATTTGAAGCCTCGTAAGAGGCTCTTCAAGGGCTAGTCGAGTTTTGAGCTCACTTCAGTAGTGGATGTAAAATGGTTGGACCACAGTCTGCTGGGTACATGGCGTTGACTGGAGTTGGGGTGATGTGCAGACTGCGGCTATATTGCTAGTCTCCAAACGGGTGTCCGATGCGCGGTTTGAAACTGGGTTAGCGACTTGAAGGGCAAGATTGGCTACGATTTCCTGTGTACGACGATGAAGGGCGCGATGATGGAAGGGGATAAGAGGCGGTTGATAAGGCCTAGTCCTTCTTGATTCTGTATACCTAATTGAGATAAGAGAAGCTAGCAAATAAATGACTGCACAACCCAACGACCACAAGGGCTCACCTTCCTTGAGCGGTATACCACCTCCTAACGCTCGACACCGGAGGCTCAAACAACTTGAGGACTTCCGTAGGATGGTAGCGTACCCAGCAGGAGCTGGGATATCGATCGAGTGTCATATAAAGGGGACAAACGATGATTCGGCCACTTTGGGGGTCATTGGGGTGCACAGGGTAGTCCCAAGCAGTATGGTCCCACTGGACACTTTCCATGTGGTCCCAACGGTATTTGGAAATATGGGTAATCGCTTCATGAATATAGGAGCGACAGCATACGATAAGCGAGATGAAAAGGATGAAATAGAAATACGAAAGTGGAGCGATATCAAGCAGGTGGTGAACCAAAGTGGGGACAGCGGAGGTGAGTGAGATCATCGCCATGACGAAGATCACGGCAATTTGAATACCGAAAAAGGCGGCAGCAATGACAGCAAAGGGCGTCATAATGGCAAGATGAGTATCTGAGAAGACGAAAGTAGGTGGTAGTGGAGGAAAAGGAGAGAAAAAAGAGGCCTCGTCCGATTCAGAATTTAACTTGACGACGACCCAGATTCGCCAGATTCGCATACTCAGAGCAGAGGCACTTGATCCGATAGTCCTTTGGAGTGGCTTCGAGGGAGCAATGCCTATGTGTGAAGTGAGATGTGTGAGGATAACGAGACTTCTAAACGAGAACGCAAATGGACACACCTTGGACTTGTCCCAATCTCCGACGTACGATAGACATTGGTGAAGTCTTGAGATAAGATAGTCCGAAATCCATTACGGAGCATTGAGGTGCTTCTAGTAACAGTGTTCATCTTCAGGAGCCTTTATCCATTTTAATCGGAAAACGAGAAGACGAAAACCTCTGGTTTGAATCGCAGTCCGCATAACCATACTATCACTGTAGCGAATCATTAATGAGGAGGCGAAGTGATAAGATTTGCTGGAATGCAGCTCACCGCCCCACCATCAACGGCGGTCACGTGACCCATCGAGCAAGCACAAGTGACGATCCTGAGCGCATCGTTCTTCCTCGTATTGAGTTCCAGGGTGCTTATTCATGGTGACGCACTGAGTAGTATTGAGACACGTCAGTCATAACCCTTTCTTACATTTGAAAAGGTGAAAGACTCACCAAGGATTCAAAAGACGGACCCAGCTATCTCGCCTTTACCCTCGATCTCATGTCTTGCCTCTGTATCGCATGTCCATAATTCAGAGAAGATTTGTGGGGAGAGTCAACAAGCCCAGCTGACTTGCTCCTCCCTGGTGTGATTTCTGAGTTGAACGACGCCATCGCTCCTCTCCTGCCATTCACCTCACCTATGTCATCCCAATCAAAACACGTCATGACGAAAGTTGATGGCATGTAGGAGGGACTTGAACTTGGAGATTGAAGCTAATTGGCAATTTGCTCCTTGACACTGAATTTGTTCACGAGAAGAGGAAAAATGGTTGTCCATCATTTTCTTGAACAAGACGGCATTGGTGAGCGGCCGGGAATGGTGTTCCTCTCCGTTGATGATTAGTCAAAGATGAAATAGCGGGTGGGGAGTCCTTTGACGAGTATCAGCAAAGCGTGCTGTCGTCGCCTCTTCAGAAGAAAGCATCTTCAGCGATCGTTTGAGGCATGGAGTCCGGTCGTATGTGAGGTATGGCGTTGGAGAGAAAAAAGGTTGACGCGTTCAACGGTCTCCGTCGACAAGGACCTCACGGTGTTTACAGAAGCATCACACAAACCCTGAAGCACTCACCCCCTTGGTAGAACCCCGCGAACTGTTCGGGTTTGTCCTTATTTTCGTGTCCATCAAATAACTGGTGAGGTCGATAATTGCCCAGCCAACACAAACCATTACCAGTCACAGACTGAATAACCCTAATACAGCCTTGTAAGCGAGAAATTCGATATGTTTTAAATAACTGTTGACACTCTTCAACCTACGCAGGTTTTGATCAAAGCCATTACTCCGCCTATCGTACAACCATCATGTCGAAAACAGCCTCTGTCTCTAGCGATGCGGCTTCCAAAGCCCTGGCGCTTTTACTCGAAGACTTTAGATTAAGGGAGCAGAGTCACATCGGTGATACTCAGACGATGTATGTTGTCTACACATTATACTTTTTTTCCACCGCTCACACGTGTGGTTAAGGAAGGAACTCGAATCAACGCGCGAAAGCCTTGAAATAAAAGTCAAAGAACTTGAAATAGTTCTCTCAGGGTTTACACATCATGTCCGCCACGCTATCGCGGGTGTTCGACGCCAAGAGAACACATTGGCCCTCATCCACCGCCTTCCCATCGAAATTCTCCAGTATATATTCCTTATATGCGCCTCAGAAACATTTCTCTCTCAGATGAACGAGTCACTGGTTCATAATGAAAATACAGGACATCACTTGAGGAATAACGATGACTCGGAGGAAGATTGTGATGAGGAAGGCAACAGTTCCAAGGGGCCAGATATTCACGACCTCAATTATGCAATAGCCCTTCGTCTCTCAAAGGTTTGTTCTCATTGGAACAAGCTCGCCGTTGCCCAGCCTCGGATCTGGTCATACTTGGATACAAGATTCAATCGGGGAACAACAAAGTTGTATCTGGAAAGATCGAAGCGGACACCTTTATTCATCACATGTTCTAGAAGAGTGGCCTTCTATCAAGAATCGGAGTTCATCAAGCTCGTTATGCCCCATACAGACCGTTGGAAGGCATTCAACTCTTACTCAAAAAGCTATCACCTGCTTATGGATCTACCTGAAGAATACCGTTCATTTCCGTGTCTAGAATCATTCGTGATTCATTCGACTGAGGGTGCGATGATAGAAATACCTTACCAGATATTTGAGTCAGCTACCAGTCTCCGGGAATTCAATGTCAGCCTTCTCAGCTTCCCTTTTCAAATGGGATCAGAGGTTCTTAGTGGCCTCACAAGTTTCGGTATACAGAATACCTTCGAGGATGGAGTATTCACAATGGAGGACTACGAACTTCTCTTTACTTCGTGTCCTCGGTTGCAGACGATATTTATCACCGGTACAGATGACTCGGATTGTCCTGAAGATCTCTCGACATTCGCTGCCATGGTTCCAAACCTCAGGTCTATATGCTTTTATGGCCTTGACTCACGGCTCGTTACCACCCTACTTTTCTCCCTATTTCCCAATCCCGCCAAACCCCCTATCGTCAAAGTCATCGGGTCATGCGATCCCGATGTTTCGAAGCAAGCGTTCATGGATACAACTCGAGTAGGAAGTTGTATGGACTTGGCATATCGCAACATGGCGGGGTTATCAACAAGTTTTTCCGAAGAAGTTCCTAACAGAGGGATAATCCAGATATGGGGAGAATCAGAGGGAAACCGGTTTACCTTTTTAGAGGTTCAAACCAAGATTAGTACCTGCCTTGGCAAGATCGCTGTGTCACACTTCCCCCCAAATGGCAGCTCAGTCCTCAGAGAGCTGAGCTTGACAACCGCTGATGACGTTATAGGTCACCTGGCGCCCAGCCTCAACCGTTGTCCACATCTGGAACATCTTACTATTACCATTATACGGCTAGGGTTCTGGCAGAGAAATTTTGTCGATCTGATAACCCAGCTTGCGTTTCCTGATGGGGATACTGGACCTACCGCATCAGGTCCCCAGCTCAAGTATCTATTGCTCAATGGGGTCGGGACGTATGCTTTAGCATGCCTTACTGATTTGGTTAACGCACGGAATAATTCAACAGAAAGTCTTCTGCTGGACTCCATCTTGCTACATCGTTTGGAGAAGCTGGCTGTGCGGCTTTCCAAATATGTATCTGAAACTCACCCTCCTAAAGATACCACTTCAAGAGAAATGGAGAGGCTGTTAGCACCGAGGAGGATTGCCTTCGAGTTTGTAGACAGATGAAGTAATTATTGAATCTAGAGCGATTCTATCGCTTAGAATTCCCTTTGTAATATGCTTCTACATCTACGTTTGACATATCCATGTGGTCTAACCACTCAACCATCCATTCATCCTTAGTGTAAATGCTCATGTATTCAACTTTCTGCGAATATAAAGGTCCCACAGGTCGATGTCCCGATGAGTGACTAGCGTCACTGGGACAACAGTCCTTATATATATATCCTTTACAATAATGCACCATTCGAAGCCAATTGCAATTACATCTAAGAAATAATGGTGAAAGTAGATACGCAATTTTCAGATAGATTGTCAACTTGAAAATATGGCCTCAAAAATTTCTTGGATCTTTATAGAGCGTGTATTTGAAATAAGAATACTCTCAGGTGGAAGACGAAGGTGTGATACTTTGTGCTAAACCGTACTGCTTGCCCCATCCCTTTGCCTCCTTTGATAGTGCCGGGTTTGAGCAAAGTCCGCAGTAGGGCACTAAGCGATCAAGCGAGATACGTTGGAGTACTTCGGAACCAATGGGGTAATTCCGACTCGGAGTATTCAAAGTCGGACTACTAACAATCGTTTTCAAGTCTCACTTTCATCTTATCTCATGTTCGAATATACTCCAAACTCACGTTCAGTCTGAATACTCACATGTACTATTTACCGTCAACGGAGAACACGGTTGTACTCTTCGTGCACTCTGACTACAGAGTGCTGCGTAAAATTTCTGGTCCTAGTACTTCACTTCCTATCCGTCCGTGGATTATTTTCGCTTACTCAACCTCTATTTTACTTCAGCAGAAGAATCTGCCGACCCGATATAAATAGAACGCTGACAAGTGCCAAGTCCTCGGTCCAATTACACAATACTCAGGGGTACACAAATCCCTTAATATCCTCGCCTTCCCTCAGGCACTACATTACTAAATTAAGTGCATCGAGCCTATCACCGCTTGAGTCGGAAATAGCGATACAACGGACAGCAAAATCCTTTACTCCATGTATATGAAATGGGATTCGGCAGAACCATGCCGCCAGAAGGGAGATCAGAAAATCCAATATAGATGGGTGATAATTGCCTAAGGGAATCTAAGCTAAAGTACGACACGGCCATGAAGTAGCCGAGTACATCCCAAATGAGGTTCAAAGCAGTCAAGAACCATGGGATAAGTGTGGCTAAAGTTCCCAGGCCTTGGGCCAAATTCGCTTCGATTTAAGCTTCTCTAGGGCCATCGACATAAATGTTGAACTTTGGAATTTCGATACATGTACAAGCCTGTCATGGCGACAAACTGCCAGCCTCGAATAGCGGGCTCGAACGCGACTTATCCACCAAAGGAGTCATTGGCCGCAATGAGTTGTTTGACATCACAAGACCGCAAAGTGCTATTTGGTGGAATCAATCGTGAATATCCATAGTGCCATGACCACTTGAACTCCAACTGTTGAAACCTGATTTTGGGCGGCCTATATGTCTCGGCCATGTCCTGATTCACTATTTGACAATCTTTCGGATGCATCTCGGGTGTGCAATAGGAGGTGCTGGGTAGTGCACATGTTGATAATTGTCGGCTTCAGTTTGCTGATTGGTCGAGCGTTGACCGTGGATAGCGGCCCCCTTTGTTGAGCATATCCAAATAAAATTCATACAGCTAAACGAACCAAAATATCTGGAACTTACCGGACTTCTAGAAGTATCTCTGAATGTATTATCTATATCGAGGCAACTTGCATCAAGGGGTGTTAGTGGGTTAGGTAAATAAGCTTGGTGCTGGTTGAATCATATGCCGAGTGGCTCTTTCACATTCTGAGAATGCAGTAATCCGCAGTACTCGGATGCGGTATATAAGACGTTCAAAAGCATGGAGGGTGGTCATCCAGTCGCTACCTTGAAGCATTCTTTCCAAAATCTAATCCACTACCCTGCTCTCTGAACAACCATGCAATTCACTATAATCATCACAATTGCCTTGACTGCCATCTCAGGTGTCCTTGCGTCACCCGTCCCACAGGAGACTGTTCCTGTCGAGACTACTGCACCGGCTGGGCCTACCGGAGCGGTCTGCCCGTCCTGTGCAAATGGTTGGTGAAAACAGTTGTATGTCTAGCCATTCTCGTTATGTACCGTACTATTACTAACTATCCTTGTGATTCCCTTATTTGGCACAGAAGCCTAAGACAGCCCCAGGATATTGCACACTTCCACAGATACTCAAACGTGCCCGTACCTGTTGATCCAATAACATCAATAAAGTGTTTTCTGCTACCACCTGTGCTCTGAAGCTTGATAAAGCTGTCGATCTGTCCGCTACATAATGTGATGTCCGCTATGTTCCTCCTCACATCGGGGAAGATTCGTGATCGACAAACGAAGATATTGAGCATTAAGAACCCCAAAAAGGCACGAGATGTACCTGTCCAGATTGTATGCTGTAAGAGGTAGCTTGTGCAGATGTCTTAGTAGTGACTGCGGAAGGCTCAGGGTTAAGCGTAGATATGGGTATTGGATGAGCGATTTCAACGGGGGAAGGTAATTCAAGGTCTTGTTCGATGATATCGAGTATTAACATAAAGCGAGCAGAAAGGCCATAAATTATAGCCATAATCCACTGAGACTGCTGTGACATTTGGGCATCGGGGTATCTGTGTCTCTACACGCGTCGTCGCGCTTTTACTGCTTTGCGCGTTCCTCCGTGGTCACGTGATTTGCTTCAATAGTGATAGGTTACAAAAAGATACCCGTTATAAACAATTTTTTCACCACCCATGTGCTACATTTGGGTCCTGTTTACAGCGATGAGAATGATATCCAGACAAGAATAATGAAGTAGATTTGGGCGGAGTTAAATAATCGAATGTATAACAAACCAAACCAAACAACGGCCCGCTCGGAAACCCTGAAACCGAGATACCGATCCCATCACCACCCCTATGATGGCAACCCCTTCCTCAGACGTTATGGCTCAAGCCCTGAAGCTACTTCTTCAAGGCTCAAATGCAGATGATCTCGGTCGCTGCAATGGTGAATTATTGTGAGTATGCTTATTGCAATGCTGAACGCAGATCAACCGACAGGTCCTTGGCTAGTACTAGAACCGATCTCACCTACGAACAATTGGACACAAAGGCTCACTACCTTGAGTCTATTTTATCAGCATTCATCAAGCATACTCGTAATGAAATTGTGAACATCCGCATTCAGCAGAATGCCCTGGTCCCTATTCACCGACTACCGGCTGAGCTACTCCAAGATATTTTCCTCCATCAGGCATTAGAAAACCATCTTTCCGACCTGAAGATAGAAGATCTTCACATGGAATGCATGAAACCATTATCTACCTCCCACGACCTCAAGAAACCTCGCACCAAGATGTATTCGTTGATCATCAACATGGTCACCCCGTGCTCTCGCTGGTATCAACTAGCATTGTCGACCCCAAACTTATGGTCATACTTGGAGTCGTCATCTTCGCTAGAATTGATACGTGTTCTTTTGGAAAGGTCAAAACGAGCTCCTCTCCACATCTCGTTCTTGGCAGAGGTAGAGTCCCAGCATGAACGCCAGTTCATGGACTTGGTTTTGCCTCATCTGTACCGTTGGCAGTCGTTCACTGCAGCTTCCAAAGTAAATCAATTGCTGTATCAAATTGACACTGAGGTGTCAAATGGCCGTCCTGCTCCATCGCTCGAAAGGTTCATCGTCCACAAATCTGCCTTGCATACACCTGTCCCATCTTTCGTGCTTAACCACTGTCCAAGGCTTCAGGAGCTCCACATTGCCGCTGGTTCGCCGTACTGTCCTTTAGGGCAAACAGCGTTCTCCTCTCTCTCACATCTAACAACAATCTTCAGTCCTGATGGAGGATCGTCGTCGTATGAGATGGAGCAAATGGAACTCCTTTTCTCTTCCTCACCACTCCTGAGGACTGTTTTCCTACGAGGTCCTCGCCGCAATGCCCTCTCCCTTCAACCATTCTCAGTCAATCTACATTACCTGGAATCTATAGTTTTGTATAGGATGAACACCAAAGTTGCCCTTGCACTACTTCATTCAATCTTCCCGAGGAAAGGAAGTCATCCAGGTATCAAATTTTACGGAAAGTGGGAGGGTTGGGGCTTGAAGGAGACGATGTGGGATTCGTCCAGGACAGGAAGTCTTCTAGATGTAGCGCTGCGTTCTATGAATTGGGTCTCTTTAACCTACAGCTCCCTAATTTGGGGTTACACTATGACTGCGGGAATGGATGCCGGCGGTGTCCGTTCAACACTGTTGGAGATACAATCCACCGCTTCATCAACTACAGAGGCATTCACATTACTACTCGATCTAGACTTCAAATATACTTCCCACGTCAACGATATGGAGATAGAATTACGCTCCATGAACGATGGGACCTTCCTACCGTCTCTGCTTCATCTTTATCCTCACGTTGAACGTCTCACAATCATAACCTCTGAGCCTATTATCTATCCCTTGATTAACGCATTGTACCTTTCACCCAGGGAGGACACAATCGAGGGACTTTCAATTCCGCTGATCAAGATATTGTCCCTTAAAGGAAGGCCAAGCATAGAGAATTTGGCAGAAATACTCAAAGCGCGATGTGGACCGCAAGAAGCGGAGCTTATGTCATCCCCACTACTTGCGCATCTGGAAAAGATTGAAGCGCAGTCTTCTTCGTCTGACGAGGAAGGTATGATTCAAGAATCGATGTTGTATTTGCAGAAGTGGGGCGTTCGATTGGAGATTATCCGCTAAACGATCGCATAGATGGATGTATAGCTTACATAATGTATAGTTCTGACCTGCTGTGACACGACCTCCTATTACTCCCTATATATTTTGTTTCGTCTGGATGACTAGCTCTTCAGCTTTTAATTCTTCTTCTATGAGTGACCACCACGTCTGGGGCTCGCTAGACCAATTGCCGGTATCGCGCCTCATGGTTGTATCATCCTTCACGTCCTCTTCTGTCCGTTATACCCGTTCCTCTTTATTCCATAATCACATACACCCAAACCACACCAGCATCTTCATGCTGTTAACCTTTTGACGAATCCGTGTTAGGCTGAGCCTTTCAAGGGGAGAATAGACATTCGAACAAGAAACTGTACTATTTGGATGCCGCCTACGAGCGTCCGAGGCTTCAGCTATAGACTCCGTACTATACGTGCAAGTTGCTGGAAAATTGTCGCCCCTTATTTATGACTATAATTCTCTTTCTTGTAAGGGTCAAGAACAACACCACGTCGTTCGTGAAGCTCGCTGTTTGTCTATGGAACCGTGAGGGAACGATCTCGGTTACTATCGTCGCATCCATTACCTATCTTCACTGAGACTAGCAACATTGATCCCACCCTAGTATGGCACAAAGTTCGCCCTCTCTTGATGCTTTAGCTAAACCTCCGGTGACTCGGCTTCAAGACCTCGAACGTAAGGCTCTGGATGATCATGGTCAAGTTTCCGATAAGAGCAAGTTAGTCATTATTGCTATCGCATACTCTATCCGTTGAGGTTAACACATGCAAAATAGAACCGGAAAACAATGGAACTCACTGGTGCCCATTCATCGTCTTCCAAGCGAAATTCTATTAGACATCTTCCTACTACTACTCGTAGATCATCATGCTGCTACACTAAGTACAGCATCTATTCATGAGCGGTACATGTCTACCAATCTATACGGAGGGCCAGAAACCGTTCCTCTGATGCCCCAAACCCAGTCCCCCTACTCGATGGCCATTGCCGTGGCTACAACCTGTTCTCATTGGTATCAGCTCGCTCTATCTACATCTCGTTTATGGTCGTATCTCGAGTCAACCTACCCCTTGGAGTTGACCGAAGTCCTCTTAGATAGGTCAAAGCAAGCTCCCTTGCATATATCCTTTCTGAGCGGCTGTAGCGAGGAGCATGAGCTTGGGTTCGTGAACCTTATCACCTCCCACATGCATCGATGGGCATCGATTGAGACCTCCTCCCGCAAGCCTGATATACTCCAGCTGATCGACTCCAAGGGCTATTCAGCACCACTACTAGAAAGATACATCTGTCGCGACTTTTCGTCGGTCGAGTCGGTCCCATCCTTCGTTCTTGAACGTTCTCCCAAGCTCCGCGAACTCCATATTGCCACAATGGTGTATTCATTGCAGCCCATGTCGCTATCGGGTCTTACAGACCTCAGCGTTGTTGCTTGGACAGATGCCGGGGAGCCATTCACTGCAAAGCAATTTCAGCTTCTTCTTACAGGGTTTCCATTGCTCAGGACCGTTTTCATCCGAGGGATCGATGATGATGATTTGCAAGATGATGAAATCGACTTCTTCGAAGTCCCTAATCTGGAGTCTATTAGCTTCCACAACATGGGCCTTGCTACGGTGATGGCGATACTCCTCTTCATTATTCCAAAGCAGGGACTTTATCCCAGTCTCAAGGTGGTTGGGCAGTGGCATTATTGGAGGGTGGATGCGTTGAGGGAGCTTCAAGCCGATACTCTCATAGAAACCATAGCCCGAGTTATCACTTGGGTTTCCCTCAAAGATGCATCTGGTAACGGCGATTATCGCTTGGTCACGGGGCAGGAGTCCAGTGGGGTCCGCTCAACTCTGTTAGACTTCCCTGTTGTCAGCGATGTCTCAGCCTGGCAATCTGTCAGGACAATCATACCTGGGGATAATAGTTCCTTGATAGAAGATATGGAACTTCTCATACTGTACCCCGATGACCATGATTGGGTCCATATGGCTTCAAAACTCCGTCTTTTACCCTGCCTCAAGCACCTCACAATCATTTTCAACGATGAACCAGAGTATGCAGCATCGTATCTCGTAAATGCACTATATCTTCATGTTCTCAGAGAAAACTCTGCCGAACAGCTCTTGTTACCGCAGCTCAAGAGGCTGACAGTTCGAGGAGGGTGTGATCTCGAATACCTGGCCACGTTGATGAGAAGAAAACACGAAGAGGAAGACACAATAGATACTTACCTGGGACTAGAAAAGCTCGAAGTGCAACTGTTGGTAGGAGAGGAGGATGGGGACCCATTGATAACGGAGATATCATCCTATTTCCAGGCGTTGAATATTGTATTTGAAAACATAATCCCCAGCAGTGGTATGTAATCCGGTGGAGATGGCGTAGTCCAGAACGTACTGATGTTTGCGCACGTTGTATTTGATTGCAATCCAAAGACTAGGTTTCCAACATTGTCATGTATACTAGCATGCGAGGGCATCTTCTCTGAGGCAAAACAATTATCATTAGGCGAAAGAGAATTCATTCGAGAGTTAGCACGTAATTTACATTGAAATGATCTATTACAGATGTGTTCCTTCACTCATCTAATCATACGGAGGGACGAATCGCAAACCACTTGTTGAACACCATGTCAGGGTCATAGCGTTCCTTGATTTCTTGTAGGCGTGGATAGTTGGAGCCAAAGAGAAGTCGTGCGTTATCGTCATTCTTGTTGACGCCCGCGAAGCCATCGGCATAGTTTGCGTAACCCAAGTTGGACGCAGGATCGGACGATGCTGCTTCGGCGATGACAGTCGCGAGTTCCTGAGTGCAGAGCTTCGAGATCGGAGTGAAAGAAGCATCTTTCCATTGCGTTGTGATCAAAACATTGTACGCCTGAGAAAGTGGCTAATCAGTTTCAGCTTTGTCAGACAAGGTGGAGAGACTAACTGGGTTGCGAGCAGCGAATGCAGTGGCGTCCACGGGAACGGAAGAGAATTTGTCATGGTGATAAAACTCGAAAACAACATTGCTAGCCGATGCCGCAGGGCAATCATTAACAATCCTCTTGAATCCTTCAAGTGTTTTCTTGAAGATCTTCAAGTCGAGACGTGTGATGTGAACTCCCCAATGGAGCTTATGTCCCGGAGAGATGAATCGATTCTAAGGATAGGAGTGAGCATCGACATAGTGTGCTCGTAGACCGAGGACTAACCTGCATTGTGTTGAGTTGCTCATACGGGACCATGCCAGATTTATTCTCAATAGGACCTAACAATATAGTCAACACCCACCCGTCTGGATATGCGCAAAACCGTGAGTACTGACCAAGAGCAACGAACGGTTTAAAGGCGGCTTCGCCCGATTGAGCATCTGCATTTTTGAACCCAAAGAATGTTGCAACGACCTAAAAACACCCGAGTGTCAGCGCCTTGGTTCTCGAATTCGTGACGAAGTACTAACCTCCCCGTCGGCGTTTGTAGAGATTGTAAGGGAACCACCCTCGTTTGGAGCCTGCTTGTCTGTCCACTTGTTGATCTGCTGAACTAAGATGGGCAAGAGGTTTGCAGTATACGTGAGAGCTACACGATAACACCGTCAACACAGGTCAAGAGAATGCACAAGCGATTGAAATTTCTCACATGTAGTATAGACTTGGCAGCGTTGAGGATAAAGTTGGAGGACCAATTCGACAACGACGCCAAAGTTGGATCCACCACCTCGGGTTCCCCAAAAGAGGTCCGAGTTTTCGGATGCACTCGCGGTCAAAATATCACCATTTGCCACAACGATAGCAGCCTAAAGCCAATCATTGGATATCAAACCGAGAAATGGAGTAAGAATGAATCCATGACTAACCGAGATGAGGTTATCCAGAGCAAGACCATGCTCTCCAGTAAGCCATCCGAAACCACCGCCAAGAGTCAAACCAGCAACACCAATATCATTGACAGTTCCACCACAAGCAGCAAGGCCTATGAGAAACAACATCAGTCAATTGCAAGACTCACAAAAAAAAAAGTACTCACCATACTTGATCGCCTCCTTTTCGAGATCCGCAAAGACGGCACCTCCCTGTACATAAGCCAACCTATTCTCGGCATCAACTCTCACACCATTAAGATGTTTCGAGAGATCAATCACAACTCCCTTTGACGACGAAGCTCCACAAGTAGAATGTCGTCCCGCGGCAATAGCCAAATCGAGTTTATTGTCCTTTGCGAACAAGATCGCGTTGGAAACGTCTTCTGCATCGGTAGGATAGACGATGTATTGGGAGGATTGGGAGGGATCACGGGAGATGGTGCCTTTGAATGTAGATTCGAAAGTGGAGAAAGTCATGATGAGAGGGTTCGTACAATGAAAAGAAAAAACGAGTTCGTTAGAGTTCGTTGAGAGAAAGAGTTCGTAGAGAGCTGGTATATATACCTTTGCGAGATAACCCTTCATTATCCGCGAATACGTCCTATCTGTGGATATTAGCCCACAGAATGGCGACATCGGACGCGTCGGATATGAGAATTCCACTGGGAAGAAAAACTGGGGTCTTTGAGCTATTTTACGTCCTAGATGCACGTTTTCATGGCCGTACAATAGACAGTCGTGAGTGATTGTGGCTTTGGAGGAACCTTGGGCAAAGGAGATGAAAAGAAAAACGAACAACAAAGAAGTTGACGCCACAAAGACAAACCTCAAGATCATAATTCTCACGGTTATTCATTCCTTATTCGGCTCGCGTCTCCCCTAGAGACTAGAGATGACAGCTAATGTCTTATTTCAGCACTTTTTACATCAATCCATCAATCCATCTCAGAGTTTGTGCCTGAGGCTTATCGAAACACAAGGCATTGTCCAGAAAGAGCTCTTGGGATAATGAAATTGAGGAATCACCTGAGAAGCTGTCACTCTAACGCCAGCTCCACTTTGAGAAGATCAATCATAAAATTACGTCGGCCACAATTCCCTATAAGGTGGCTTGGCACCACCTCGAGGCTCCTCAACTCACGGATCATAGCTTCAATACCAAAATACCATTTGCTTCGACGTCATCTCCTCATGTGAAGAGATCTGCAGGCACCTGACGCGAAGAAGCCATTTCATATCTCAAGCCACCTTATCTCATACTGAGACCCAAAAACATAATCTCACACAAATAAAGGGGTGAATAAGAAAACGCCCAACAACTTGGCATTGTCCAAGACAAAAAAAAAAAACTAGAGCGGTAAACTACTCTATTGAAACCACGAATGAAACCAAGAAAAAAGTACAAGAACAAAATGAGGTGTGTGGGTATGAAGAGAACGAAGAGGTGAATTTATGAAGATGGTGATCCCTCCTCCTTCTCCTTCTCCTTCTCAACGATCAGAGGAATCGGAGGAACGACATATTCAACCTCCCATACGCCATCTACATCAACACTTTCATTCAATGATTCATCACCAAAAAGTCCATTATCAGAGACGTTCTTCTCATGCTTCTTAAACGTCCATCTCGTACGACGTTTCATGTCCTAATCAAATAATAAAGCAAATGAGGTGTCAGACCTTAAGGATGAAGCCAATCCCTGACGACTCACCATTTCAAAAGTAACCTTACTCAAACTCGGTATCAACCTCTTCCACTTCTCCAGAATCACCAATTCCTGATTAACCAACCCCTTCATCGCTTCTTCCAACTTTTTATCCGTCTCAATATCCTTTACAGTCCTATTCGCACGTCTTTGATGCAACGAGACTTCATCAATCGTTTGTCCCGTTAATGGATCAATGTATCCTACAACCATCGCGTTCCATCCAGGAAGAGGAGCACCTTCCAAAGGAGGTGGTGGTGGTATTGGAAGAGGTGCGTCGAAAGGATCCGGTTGGTTGACTGTGAGATTAGGATTACCCAGAATATTGTGAAGAATTCCCCCAAACATAGGAGGATTCGGTAGTAGAGGCTCTGGACCAGCAGGTACAGGTATTGGCAGATCCAAGTTCCCCATATCGAAATCTCCATCCGGGTCTTCCAACTCCGGCATTGGGGGATCGAACAATGGTGGAAGAGGATCGTTGTTTGCAGGAGCAGCTGGCGGTGGTCCGTTCCCTGGAGGAAATTGGAACAAAAAGTTTAATGGGTGATTAGGAGGTGGTGGGTTGGGTGGATTTTGAGGTGCTGGCATTGGAGCTTGTTGAGGAGGAGGTGCGGGTGCGGGTGCTGGTCCTGCTGGTACAACTGCAGTAGCGATGGTTGCAAGCATCTGCTGAAGAGCAGCTGTAAATGCAGCTGGATTTGGATGAGCGGGTTGTTGTAGCAGTGGAGGAAGAGGATGATGAGCAGGTTGAGGTGGGTGAGGATTCTGATTTACGAAATTGGGAGGGAGAGGCGGCCCAAGTACAACAGGCGCCGGTGGAGGGGGAGAGGGAGGAAGAGGTATGTTAACCGGTCCTGGTTGACCTCCAGCTGGAAGCGGAGGATCGATAACAATTTGGGCATTGATATGTGCTTCGAATGCGATTGGCGCCGCGAGATTACCGAGCAAGGATATCATGTCATTATCTGGATTTCCGAGATGGCTAATTGAAGTCGGAGCCGGAAGAGTGATGTGCTTGAGTTTCTGGAATTGCGCCAACTTTTCACAGAATGCATCCGACGTGTAGATTTCATACGGTTTCTAGTCAAAGAAACGTCAGGGATGTCGGACAAATACGGGAACAAAAAGTTTGTTACTAACCTCGGTTGTAATAGTAACCCTTCGTAGGGTCAACCCCTGTAAGTCAGGTGCACCAATCGCCAAGGGACCCATGATGGTGTCGATAGCACTCGTCATACTTGATACGCGGGTATCGAAGAACTTGACAGGAGTGGATGATCTTCGAAGAGCTGGTATGGAATCGACGAGTCCAGCATGGCGAGGTTGGAAACCTCTATCTTTCATGCAAACCTTCCACACGGGTCGTTTCGGCACCAAAGAAGCCACGACCTGAGGAGGAGCGACTACGCCATTAAGACGCGGCAACACAAGAGACTTGTTGGCGAGCGCTGTTCGGCTGTTGGGTGGAGGAAGGGGAAGAGGGAAACGATCAGGGGTAAAGTGTGGAGCTAGAAGGTCTGTGATGGAAGGCTGGTTTGCAAGAAAGTCGACGATGAGGGTGGATGCGTTGAGGTCGACGGTGAACCGACGAAGCTCAAATGGAGCATGTTTGGGAAGCCAACAAGGAGAATAAGTGTATTCATCCCTTCCGCCTTTGCCTCCGAGGGAAAGAGTGTAGTCCTTGAGATTGACCAATGACATCAGGGCCCTGTGAACGAGCTTGGCAAAGCCGTCGAGTACGATTCCAGTCCGTCTACGATAGTTTTCTGTGGCTTCCGAGTGCATTTGGAGACCAAAGATGTGCCACAGATCGAATGGAGCACTGGAGTCGAGGTAGAGAGAGATCGATAAGGAGCGAACGTGGCGAGCGAGATGAGGACGAGCAAGGATTGTCTTGAAACATTTGACAACGCGAGGTAATCTGGTCAGAACCAACTCTGAATAGAGTATTCGCTCAGTCTCTGCACGGAAGATGGGAGAGACAAGAGCTAAATCTCTGAGAGGTTCAACCTTTGGGTTTCGGTCAGGAATAGAATCATATAATTGGATGATTCTTCCAATCAATTCAACAGGGAGAGACGATTGTCGCATTGACAGGTGTGAGACGTCGTCCATGGTGGAAAGAGTGGCAAGTCAGCAAGCAGTGTACAATGTTGGAGTAGAAAGAAAGTTTGTGTTTCAAACTCAGAGTGTATATATATGCGTTGTGGATGATTCCAGAATAAACTACGGGTCCCTGAAGAGTGGAGGCTGATACGTCTCACCACTCACCACTGCGTCTACTTCTACTCAGTGTATGATAGAAACCACTCTACAGTTAGAGACTTTCTATCAGCGCTTGCAGACTTATTCTGACACGTGGTCCCTTTGATCCCAAATTGTAATCATTTAATGTACTCTCAGAGTTGGTCAATTAGACAGGTATATTGGTCATTAGGCACACACTGTACGTTATCATCTGTGCGTTATCAATCTACCAAGACCGAGGCATTCGACCCTCCTCTCACAGCTACACGACTTCAACTCGCGTTCCATACCCTATACCCGAGGGTCGTCGAAACTACTAGTAATAAGACCATCAGTGAGCTCGAATTTCAGGCTTTAGTAATATATGGATCCGTTTGTTGGTTTATCCCCGCCAGGTCCGTAGCGTCGTTAGTGATGTCACAGGGGTATCCCCACCTGTCAGCAGACATCAGTCATGAGCATCGACTCCATCGGCGACCTCACATCACAACAAGGATCTGATTGCCCTTCCTTAGAAGGATAAAAAATACTCCGTACGCGTACTCACCATGCGCACAAGGCACTGCTGCCAACCCTGACGATGTCAACACCCTTGTTATCTTTTCAAGCCAGTCATTTCTGCCAACGATATTTGTGACGACTGCTCAAACAGAACTCGTATACGATTCATGTATGCGCAAACAGTAAGATGGAGCATCGGAGCAGAGCCGTTTGAAAAAAGTATCTTTTGACATTTTGGTGACGTGGACGCGCTTGGAACCCGTCGTTGACGCAATGTATCCATTGACTGGTTCCTGGTAAGTTACTTGATATCATTCTCGCATGGCTTAGCTGTTGATCCCTGTTCAATTAGCCAAAGCGCTTGGTAAAGGGGTTCGGAGTCAACAATCGTTCATACCACTGATCCATCCCGCCACATCAACCATACTTTTCACCCGGCCTATTCCACTCAATTGTGGCACTATATGAGCCTCACCGCCGGTTGAAACGGCTTCGTTACCCGCTTGTCACTGGCATCCCTGCTTCGATCTACTCTGGCCTTTTTCTCAAATATTGGGGGAGAATGGCGTCGTTGCGGTGGTTGATCCCAGACACCTTCATTCAAAAGCAGGAAGCACTGTTGGATCGAATCAACACAGTGAACAGATCTACTCTATACTTCCTTGGGTTGTGAGTTCATTCATTCATTAACTCAAGGTTTCCATTTAATTAGTTCAACGCAGCCATACATGTATCAAGAAGCATCAATTGAGCCTGGTAGATTTCGATGATGTGTATGCTACATATGTTTACATATTCCTACGCATACTGAGTTAACATCAGTCGTCGGAGGGGTAATTTCCAACTGAACGTTCCACGTCTGAAGATACGACGTGATCTCCCCAACCATCTCGTCTTCGTCAGACGAAGAGGTCTGCACTTCGATTTTCTCCAATTGCACGAGAACCGCAGATGACATTAACTCCTCTTCATCGCACCCACATCCCATCTTGAGTAGTTCAGCCACATCCTGTATTGATGGTCCCTTGAGGGTAAGTTTCTTGATCTGTGCACACTGAATTCCCTCGAAAGATGAATAGTGTAATGCATCAGCCAGAAGGGGAGCCTCATCTGGAGGAGCTATGATCGTGAGATGTTTGAGATGGGGATAGAGACGAAAGCAGGAAGTTACGAAGGTAGTGTCGTCATCATCTTCTGGATCACGTAACTCCACTTCCATGTCGTTGATTCCGGAAACATATCCAAGCCCTATATTTTTGAGTGCATCTTGAGTTGATGAAGTAGTGGACTGAATTTTCAGGAGAGTCGAGCGGACACCACCAACTTTCATACCCGCATTCAGAACGAATCCACGAATCAGGGAGCAATATGTTAGAGAGAACCAGCTCATGGCACGGAGTGTCACATCTAACACACTCCCTGTCCGGGATGAATCCCATATTGTCTTCTTAGCGAAGCTCATACCCCAACTCCACCAACTCTCGAGTAGTTTGAGACTTGGATTACTTCCATTTCTGGGAAATATTGAAAGAAGTAATGCGAAGGCCATTTTAGAATTCATCCTGTCCAAAACCATAGATTCGAGGTGTTGTAAAGTAATTGAGAAAGGTTTAGGAGAGATAGGACTGTCTTGAGGACCGCATAGAAATACGGTCCTCAAGAGTGGGGAGGAAGAGAATAGTAGCTCCATCTGTTCCATCCCGAATGGTAATGCATCAACAATGCAGACCGTGCTCAAATGGATGAGACTGGAGAAGAAGATTTTTAAACTTGGGATGGAACAATTTACGATGTGAAGCTCACGGAGCCGGGGAGAGCGGTCAAGACAGATGAAATCAGGGAGAGGTGAAACGGTCGCATTGCTGCGGGCGATAAACCTTTCCAGCATCGGCGCAGAACAACCTTGAGCCACTTGAACGTTTATTGCATGGCATATTTGACTATTATTTGAGGCTATGTCAATCGTTTTCCAGCGATGAAAGTGGGGTCCGATTAGATCTATGAAATTGCGCTCCTTTGATGCAGCAACCCCCTCATGGAACGAGACGTGAAGGGGACATTGCCGTGATCTCTCCAGTAGAGTATGCGTTAATCCTAAAGAGTATCTCGACTCCAGATATGACCATAATTTGGGGGTGGATAAAGCAAGTTGATACCAGCGAGAGCAAACTGTTATCGCATCAACGGTCAACGAAAACATGCTTTTCCGATTCCTCGAATTAGGTGGAGTAATTGTAGGTGTCATGTATTCTGTATGTAGATCTTCCACCCTCAAATTAGAAAGGTGATTTTCTGACGCATGACAGAGGAGGATATCCTGAAGTAGCTCGGGCGGGAGCCGGTGAACAGGGGCCAGTACATTCCGCTGAGCTCGAATGTTTATGATTTTATCACGAACATACTTGTCAAATGCTGAGAGGATAGATTCGAGTAGCTGAGCCCTCGCGTCCAGCTGTTCGAAGACACCACCCGAATTATCACTACTTGTAGAATATTATGTAAAGCAAGCCTTAATGACTTGGAACAGATATACTACTCACATTGCTGGTTCATCATCAAATCCCTGGCAATTTTCATTCAAGTCGTTAAGAAGTAGCTCCAAGGCTTGCGTAAGAGCATGTGAGGAAGGGGCAGCCATCTGGTGGTTGGTTGAGTTAATCTCGCCTCGCTGCCCTGCCGAATCGCAAGCGCGTTGTTTGTTGTTTGTCTAGTTCAAGTTTGCTGTATTGCCCAACCATCTCCTCACCTTCTCCTTTCTTATAATAGTCAATTTTCTCTCTTATTAAGTTTGATTGCACCGAAGCTAGAATACCTTTTAAGTGGAGGCGATTTCGTGATTCTCACTCTAATTGCTAACGACGTGCTTGGGCCTACTTGGAAGCAACAGCTGGATGTCCGTAAGAGCATTGTTCTAGCAGTAATTCCTGTATTCAATGATAAGAATACTCAGAGGGAAGGCGAAGGAGTACTGATACCTCGTGACGAGCAGCACCGTGTGAACCACACGGTACCTTTGCCTCCTTCGACCATCACCGTCGGTCTACGCGCCGCTGGCCTCACAGAGAGAGATCCTGCCAGCGGCGCGATTTTTTCGAACCCGCCAGCCATTCCCGTACTTACCTCCAGCAGCAGTTGTCTGGCGACTTTGGTAGACCACACCAACTCCTGGAGTAGAGAGAAAGTGGGTGGGCGCTTGACCATCAACTAATGGCAAGTGCTTCACCCCCTTTCCTTCTCACCCATCCGCTAAAGTACATATGTCGATGGTCTGGACAAATGACATATCCATCTCACAAACTAACTAAACAATCATCTACATAATACATCCGTTCACACGAGCCAAGCAAAGAACGAGGTACTCACTGACATATATCACGATGATGTTTAAGGGACAGTAACTTCAAACGTGACTGATTTTTTACAACGTTAGCCAGGACGAGGGGCACTCACTTCAGGCCCACTGTTCTGTTGTTACGATTACCCCGATACGCAAGGATATTTTCATGCCTATGAAAAGTCCTACTGCTGGGAGCGAGTTGAAGTCAATTGTTGAAGTCAAGCACAAAACCCCTGCATCCCTTACAAGCCACCTGCACATGCGCATCCAAACAACAGACCCGTTAAAATAGCCAAAACAGTCTCTGCAGTGATGAATTCATACTCCCACCATCTGTCATGTGGAGGCTTCCCGGGATACAAAGGAGTACGTTTATCAAGTTCTTCCGGAGAGACCGCTGGTTCTTGCTGATACGTGGAGAGAGCCGCCTGCGCACTAGATTCTGCCTCGCTGGGGTCAGAAGTGGGATTTTCCTTTATAGTACCAATACTCTTCAATTCTTCAGCGCTACCCAAGTGTGATTTCTGCCCCTTTGGATTTGGGATATAGTTTGATGCTCTGTTGCGACAGGGAGCATATAACTCGTCTCTGGAAGTGAAAGAAGAAGTTTCAGCCAATACGGGAGGACAGAGACTGGCTCCGCTGTAGGAGCAAGTGGGAGCTGAGGCTGTCTGCAATATAGATGCATCAATTCTTCTACTTCGGCAATTGCTGTATCTGTACGTGGTGTCGAGGATCTATTTCCTAAAGATATGTACCGCTCTTATTGATACATGAGAGCGAAGGGGGATGCATGACCAAATGGGATAACAGGGCGTGGATTGATTGTACCGTTATCAAAATGATAGTACTGAGGGTCGTAAACCGTTGCAATATGAAGGTAAGGGTTTAAGTTGAATGTTTGAAGTGGGATGTATTCTATACTTGGGCATAACTGACCTTCCGAAATTAGATTTTGTCACAAAGATATCAACCGAAGCTCACCAAAAAGGGAAGGGTTCTCCCCAAGATCTCATTCTGGGCGTTAGCGTGAGCCTGTCGTGCAGCAAAGTCTGCTTCCTCGTAATTTCTGAGTTGCTCACGAACTGTGGGTCTAGGGAGAAGAGCAAATTCTCCACTACCGTATTCCCCATGATGGTTAGGGCACACTTGGGCACACATTAGCACCAAACGATGTACGGCATGAAATGAAGGACTTACGCGAAAATAAGTTCGATGTATGATCTCTTTCAAAATTAGAGAGTTGAGGAGATATTGCCATCATGACTCTGGTCTTTATGGCGTAGGTGAGTCCGGTGGGTGATGACGCTCTGTATCACATCCTGCGTACCTGTGGTATCCATTTCGAGCTGCGAGCCACAATATGCACGGCATCCACTTTACGAGTGCCACACAATATACATTGAAGGCCATCGCGTACCTTTACCTTCTCACTCTTTGACGCAGAGATAATGCCGAAACAGGCTGGGCTGGGAGGGACATTGATGGCGATGGTTCCCGCCGCGGAACTTCAGATCAACCCCAAGCAAATGTTGTGATTGTTTGTTTAGGGCCCAGGATCCGCCCAGGGTCTACCGAACAATAAATGTTGGACCAGCTCAGGCTGAGATCATCGCATCCTCGCGCAGTGACCAATGGCTCGTCATCCTCACCTCTTCATCTATGAGCTGCGAGAGGTGAAATGTGATTAATGTCCTCGCACAACTCCGATGTTGTTCGCCGGAAAACAGGATCGGGCGAAGTCACGTCAAGCTCTCGGCTACCTCGGCGTACGCCGTCCGCGATGAGCAGCAGGCGATCCCCTAGCGGTAAAATCATAAAACAAACAGGATATGTTTCCCGTATCACTATCTCATCGGTCGCAACTTACTCCAATCCAATCGAGTTCCTTCACCATGACCGCACAGGTCGGTACGACATACATTGCTGGAACAAAAACAAGGGGAGCCATGATGCTGACGTATGTCCCGCTTTACAGTTTATAGTGTCATACTGAATGTTTGTGATTCTAGGGCAACACTTGAGCCTACTTCAGACGAACAAGCATTCGATGCAACTCAAGGCTGGCCTAGATCACTTCTCCAGAACACTAAATTATTCATCAACTCTGTCTAACTCTGTGATCTCAATCCCAGAACTGATAACTTCGAGTAGTTACTTTGTTGATTTCTACTAAGACTTTGAGCTCGTGGATAGATAGAGCCTTCTTGTCGTCAAGGTGAGCTCTTTAAGCAATCGCGGATGATTTAATCACTCACTTGGTTCCTCTATATCTCAGGATAAAACTGAGGTAGATAGTTTAGTCTTCGGTCCATCGGAAGAGAATCTTCGTCATATCACACTGCCCTGCAGGTCTAGGTGACTAAAGAAGGTCGACCTACTTCAACGGGCAACCACGTCGGACCGCTGTCTGGATCTGGCGCGCCTACTGAGCTCAGGTGATCATTTAGATACGTTTCATAGAGGACGAAATGGGTCTGATTATGACTGCAGTCAAAGGCATTGAGATCAAGGGGGACAATACAATGCTGGTGCTGATGTATTGTGTGGGTGAGATTTTATGGTCACGGGGCTCAACTTGCGGATTGTGTCAGGAAAGCCACAAGGCTGTGATAGATCATGCATAGAAACTCCTTAATCAGAATGAACCGTTGATTTGCCTAAGATATCATCCATAATCCCTCCATTCCATTACTTGATCAAGAAGCAAAGCATTGAACGTAGTCAAGTTTGAATATTCTACGATTATGGTGTTGATCGATGCAACGTGTGTCGACATATTGGCTTAAATCTAAGAACAGCGAAACAACGGAAGGTAAACGTTGTTCATGAACATTATCCCATCGGCATTAAGCCACGTCCGAACCCTTGAGCTTTCACTTCATTTTGGAGCCAAATGGTTCCTAGTTGCATTTCATTCACCCTTCGTTCTTTAGTGATATCAACACCAAGCTCTACCTGAGCCACGGAAGGAGATATTGAAACAAACGCCGATGGAAAACCGGCTAGGAGTGGCTCTTTTTAGTACCCTGGTAACCATGGCGGTTACAACCACCAAGTGATAACAAAGAGATGCCCGGCCATTGTTGATCTGATTCGATCCGACGGTAGATTGCTCACCCTCTCAAAGCCCCGTAAACTATAGCTGCAAGTAGACCCTGCAAAAGCCAGCAACCTGTTAGATGACTCCGGCTAAAAGCAAACAATGCTAAGCGGACCAATCGGACAGATCTCCCCATGAACAACGGCAGAATATTGCACGTCGTGCCATAACATACTGGCAGGGTAACAAGGTGAAACCAGAACCTGGAGACAACAGGCGAGAAAAGCGAGCTTCAGCCATCTGAATCCATAACAAGACTTCTCAAACATGGCTTCCAGCAATTATCCTGCGACCTACGAATATCTGGATGCTAGGTTTTTGGATCCATTCTTTGATGAAAATTCTGACAAAGTGGTGAAAGAAAAAAAAAAGATGCTGTGCGGAAATCTAGATGCTAAGGATGCGCCATGAGTTGAAGCTGACTCTATGACTTGTAGAAATGTAGGTTTGAAGTCGTCTACCTGAGACTCGTGCTGTAATCTAATTCTTTCATCGCCACCCCTCTTCTCCTTTGACGGACTTAACGGCCATACCGAGGCCACGCGTCACTCAACGACTGCCCGTCCATCACCACAGTTCAACCAGTCCACCAGCATCCGGCACAAACCAGACCAGAAATTGGCACATCATCTCGATGTTTCTCCTGTTTCTGTTATGGAGATTATCAAACCAATCTCAGATGTTCATCTTATTCCTAGTCTACAATCGAATTCAAGCCCATTCATCGACCGGCCATTGTCGTAACTTCAGAAGATCCAATACACGGAGGGTAGTGGATCAATACGGAGAATGAGATCTCTGCTCCTTGTGATGACTTTTATTCTTTTCTTACATATATTCCCTACGGTTCCCCGACCTTTTCAGTATATGGATTCGTCTCAGCATACTCTCTGTACAGCCGCCTTATCAGTTCGATTACAGGAGTGAAGCGATATAGAGGATGTACAATCTGTGACCTAACCTTCGCTGAATCTTGTAGAGCAATCAGACCATAGCCATAATTTACGAAACGACGAAGCAATGGGTACTTGTACAACCCCATTTTCCTGCATGAATATGATCCGATTTAAGCAATGCATCTGCGACAGTCATTAAAGGGCATCAAGGTACATATTTGGAACTCTGTCACGATACTTTGGCTGTTGAGCGTCTCTGATGTGGACGTCCTTCGGTTGCTTGAAATCCCCCGTTCTTGAATACGACTGTAGTCATTATCTATTTCTATTCCCTGAAATCTGGGTCTTGCGTCAGTCATCATTAGGCCCGTAAGTGCTGGACCATTGCTTGTTATCGAATCTGCACCAGTTGTAACTGAAGGGCATGTAGGCTTTTGGTGACAAATTCAGACCACAGGCTCCTATGCTGGTTATCAGTTATGGGACTAGCGACTAGCGACGCCTCAATACACGAGTTGATCTGACTCGATTTCTGGCCCATATAGGCGGTGAGGTATTTGCTCAAGCCCTCAAGTGGAGTGCTTTTTTGCCAGACGATCCCCAGATTAATACACGTTACTGAGACCCCAAACAGTTGCAAAATATTGTAAACTGGCGGATAAAGGAGAATCTAATAATACGGCTCTTTGAGAGTTTATGCAGGGGTGGTCTATGTTCGTACCTGGATTTGCTCAGGCTCACAGTATCGGAACATTCCACAGAGCTCACATCTTTATTTGTCTAATTCACCACATGCCTAGGGCACGACAATGCCTTAGGCCCTGGCTCGCCACGTGCAGGCTCGCAATATCGGGGCGAGCTGCGAAGTTAGTACATGGGCCTCTATACCTGGAATCTGGCCACCACTGGAAAGATCCCACCCATACGTCATGCGCAAATAATGCCAGCTAATTGTAACCGCGATGAACTGAGCCATCAGCGGAATCCACCGCTGTGATAACTTCAGATTGTCCTCAACTTATTTGGCCCACCGGCTTCTGTATGGCGTTTCACCAGACATTTTCTTTGAGAACCCTTTTCGTGACTACATCATAGAGCTTCCAGATGGAATCGGGGCCAGAGCTTAGGTTACGGTCAACTCAAGCATGGGGAAATCTTTTTCATCTCTAAAAATGGTTACGGCGAACAGGGGGATGGGATTTAAGAGAAACAGAAAACACCCCAGACTCTTTGTTGAGTCCCATAATATAAATTGTGGCAAGTGGGAACCCAATCTTCCCTAAAGGAGTCGATTTCCCCTACGTTTTTTCACTGCTCTCAGCGTAGAAGTCGACATCATGCCAGGCATTGATCCGCGTCTCACTATCAACGCACCTCAAGAGGTGTTGGAACCTCAATTAGCTCCGCCCAGTAGCGCGTCTCTTCCAATCTTTATCACTGACGACAATGCCACCTCGGGTTCGACAACAGAAGACCGGTCATCTCCTCTCGAGTTTCACTTTCGCGCAGATCGGGACAAGCCGGGCGTCATTCGTTGCTCCGTGACCACCGAAGACGTAAAGTCCAAGTCCAAGACGGGGAAACGCCCAACGATACCTCAAATATTAGTGTATGATACATTTTTGACACTGTATCATCAGAGAACTGACTTTCTTTGATCCATAGTGCCTTTATAAGTGATTCGGAATCTGGGAGACTCACAAAAAGAGAGTTGGTGCAACTATACGAGACCCACTTCCCGGGAAGACCATCGAATCAAGTAAGTCTGGCAATTCGGATATTCTTCTAAGCTGAGACCGTATCCTATCAATTAGTTAACATGGTCTGCGTCCTTATCGGGGGCATTTTTGGCGCGAAACGGGGTGTGGTTTCTCACGGGGAAGGAACCCACGGTGAGTAGACCCGATAAGAAGAAAGCGACTAAAGAGTTAGAAACGGAATCATCTTCGGGGTGAGATTCAGCTTTCATGAGCACTACTTTGCAGGGCCTCACCCTATGATTACACATCTATTCAGTCCTCAACGAAGGAGACGCGAGAAGAACGTCAAAGACTCACAATATCCAAGGACGGTGCCTTCCACCAAGGCCTCTACTACGACGAAGAAGCAGGCAAAGGATTCGAGGAGGTCAGTTTTCTCTGTTCTTTAGTCTGAGCATCAAACATCTAATTTTACCATTTTTAGCCGCGTTCCCGTGATGAACCCACTGCCCGAGCCTGTCGTTGGATTTGAGGTGACAAACCAGACCGCCCTGCAAGATGACCAGCTTGAAGACCTTTTCCTGCGAGAGACAGATTGGAACGAGGGATTTACGCCCTCGACATTGGCTATGCAAGAGCTGGCCGGAGCAGATGCCCCTGTGTTTCTTCAGGATGGTCACCATATGTCGGAATCAGCTGGTCTTTTCGCAAATTTACCAGACATCCGACCCAGCACCGAAGAAGCTAGCTTATCGACACTCAGTGGTCTTCCCTTCCTTGGTCCTGCCAATATGACTTCCCCAGCGCATCATTCGGTGCAGCCGTATGCAACATCTTCTCCTTTCGGTTTCAGCACTGGCAGCGAGAGCAGCCCTTTCCCTCCAACTCCCCCAACCGAAAACGGCTTTTCAAGGACTCCTATCATTCCTGTGCTGCCACTGCTAGTCCACTCTTCAACCGGTGGCTCCTCTGTGAATCTCTATGCTCCCGGGCCTTCCTGTGGTCCAGTATCAAATCCACCCCCTGGCGAACCTCGATACATTTCCACTCATCATCAGTACTATCTTCCTGGACCTGCGGGTAGTTTCAGGTCGGAGGCTCCAGTATTCCAGCCGCTCCAAACGGGAACTGAGCAACATTTCCTGCAAGGAGACCCATCTCTAGTGGACCTATACCACAACGGTTCGTCGGGTAACGAAGCAAGCGACTCATCGGGATACGCAGTCTCTGGTCAAGAATACGACTGGACCGGGGTTTTGTTCAACCAGACTTCCGCTTGAGCTCCGCCTTTCCCTTCGGTAATGAAGCGAAGTGGACACCTAGTACCCTTCTACACCACAGCTTTGCATTTGGGGGCATTGACAGTTCGTTCTTCTAGAGTCGATGCTTCTTCCAAATGGCCTTTAATCTTTCATCACGAAGCAATTAATCAGAATACCCCCTCGTGGTGGCCTTGTCTGCTATAGACATCATCATCTGTATCCATCTGTCGCTTTTCCTGTATTTGTATTTCGTTTATCATCCCCAAATTACATGATAATATCACAATTCCAGAACTCTTCTTATAGCGTGAAGCTATATTGTCTAAGCAGCTAAAATCGCGGAATCACATGGTCCAGTTCTTCTAGTAATCCCCTCCCTTGCTACAGAGTAGGAGATTTTGGGCTTCCCTTGCTTTAAGGTTGTGCTCTGGGGTAAACGGTATGCGGCGTACTGGATCTCGAGAGAATTCGGCGAAGGGTATGAGTGATTCCTATCGAACGACTTGGGTGCCGACTCCGCTGTATCAGTAGCTTAGTTCGGGGCTGAGAATGTTGGAGTGAGCTTGCCATGGTCCGGGGAGCCCGGGAGAATTCCAATGCTGAGCACATGACCGGGTCGCCGAGCAAAAAACACGATGGTACTCGATGTTGGCAGTGCCAAAGGGGCCAAAACAAACAATGGCCATTGATGCTTTGTTTGCACTGGTCCAGTGTTGTTGTCTTTGTGCACGATCTCCGCACTGAAGTGCAGTGCCCAGATCTTGTGCGAGGGGCTGAGTATTTAGAGATCAATCGGATTTAGGCCGGTTAACTCCGAGCCGCACAATTGGCGCTGTCAGGTCTTTGGCTCGTATTCTCATCCTGTATACCATCAATAACTCAGAGTAGGTCCATTAGTCGCGGTAGTCCGAAGTAAAGGCTGGCAACACAAAATACTGGATCTTTAATCGAATTTGAAGTCTCACGAATTGCTGTGGGAGCCTTTTCTGATCCACTAGATTGAAGTATTAAGCAATTGGGCACTTGGGTTTACCGAGACACGTGAAGTTATTTGCATCTATCAAACAATTCAAGACAAAGCTACAGTCATTCATCATCAAGTCCACTCTCCGCCAACGACCCATACTGCGACGACGGTTTGTCGGTGATCTAGTGTCCTTCCGCGGTCCTACTGCTATCATCCCCTGTTATGACGCAGGCCACCGCATTCTTCATCCCACCTGTGACGCCTATATCTCGGATCTAACAAGATGTGACCTCTAGACCCGTGAGACACATCTAGTTAGAATCGATT